>JBAKBP010004321.1:0-137890 GCA_037953745.1 Lithodes maja
ACCCAGTATTATAGTTGATACCAGTCAATTGTAATATAACGAGTACCAGTATTATAGTTGATACCAGTCATTGTAATATAACGAGTACCAGTATTATAGTTGATACCAGTCATTGTAATATAAACGAGTACCAGTATTATAGTTGATACCAGTCATTGTATATAACGAGTACCAGTATTATATGTTGATACCAGTCATTGTAAATAACGAGTACCAGTATTATAGTTGATACCAGTCATTGTAATATAACGAGTACCAGTATTATAGTTGATACCAGTCATTGTAATATAACGAGTACCAGTATTATAGTTGATACCAGTTCATTTGTAATATAACGAGTACCAGTATTATAGTTGATACCAGTCATTGTAATATAACGAGTACCAGTATTATAGTTGATACCAGTCATTGTAATATAACGAGTACCAGTATTATAGTTGATACCAGTCATTGTAATATAACGAGTACCAGTATTATAGTTGATACCAGTCATTGTAATATAACGAGTACCAGTATTATAGTTGATACCAGTCATTGTAATATAACGAGTACCAGTATTATAGTTGATACCAGTCATTGTAATATAACGAGTACCAGTATTATAGTTGATACCAGTCATTGTAATATAACGAGTACCAGTATTATAGTTGATACCAGTCATTGTAATATAACGAGTACCAGTATTATAGTTGATACCAGTCATTGTAATATAACGAGTACCAGTATTATAGTTGATACCAGTCATTGTAATATAACGAGTACCAGTATTATAGTGATACCAGTCATTGTAATATAACGAGTACCAGTATTATAGTTGATACCAGTCATTGTAATATAACGAGTACCAGTATTATAGTTGATACCAGTCATTGTAATATAACGAGTACCAGTATTATAGTTGATACCAGTCATTGTAATATACGAGTACCAGTATTATAGTTGATACCAGTTCATTGTAATATAACGAGTACCAGTATTATAGTTGATACCAGTCATTGTAAATATAACGAGTACCAGTATTATAGTTGATACCAGTCATTGTAATATAACGAGTACCAGTATTATAGTTGATACCAGTCATTGTAATATAACGAGTACCAGTATTATAGTTGATACCAGTCATTGTAATATAACGAGTACCAGTATTATAGTTGATACCAGTCATTGTAATATAACGAGTACCAGTATTATAGTTGATACCAGTCATTGTAATATAACGAGTACCAGTATTATAGTTGATACCAGTCATTGTAATATAACGAGTACCAGTATTATAGTTGATACCAGTCATTGTAATATAACGAGTACCAGTATTATAGTTGATACCAGTCATTGTAATATAACGAGTACCAGTATTATAGTTGATACCAGTCATTGTAATATAACGAGTACCAGTATTATAGTTGATACCAGTCATTGTAATATAACGAGTACCAGTATTATAGTTGATACCAGTCATTGTAATATAACGAGTACCAGTATTATAGTTGATACCAGTCATTGTAATATAACGAGTACCAGTATTATAGTTGATACCAGTCATTGTAATATAACGAGTACCAGTATTATAGTTGATACCAGTCATTGTAAATATAACGAGTACCAGTATTATAGTTGATACCAGTCATTGTAATATAACGAGTACCAGTATTATAGTTGATACCAGTCATTGTAATATAACGAGTACCAGTAATATAGTTGATACCAGTCATTGTAATATAACGAGTACCAGTATTATAGTTGATACCAGTCATTGTAATATAACGAGTACTAGTATTATAGTTGATACCAGTCATTGTAATATAACGAGTACCAGTATTATAGTTGATACCAGTCATTGTAATATAACGAGTACCAGTATTATAGTTGATACCAGTCATTGTAATATAACGAGTACCAGTATTATAGTTGATACCAGTCATTGTAATATAACGAGTACCAGTATTATAGTTGATACCAGTCATTGTAATATAACGAGTACCAGTATTATAGTTGATACCAGTCATTGTAATATAACGAGTACCAGTATTATAGTTGATACCAGTCATTGTAATATAACGAGTACCAGTATTATAGTTGATACCAGTCATTGTAATATAACGAGTACCAGTATTATAGTTGATACCAGTCATTGTAATATAACGAGTACCAGTATTATAGTTGATACCAGTCATTGTAATATAACGAGTACCAGTATTATAGTTGATACCAGTCATTGTAATATAACGAGTACCAGTATTATAGTTGATACCAGTCATTGTAATATAACGAGTACCAGTATTATAGTTGATACCAGTCATTGTAATATAACGAGTACCAGTATTATAGTTGATACCAGTCATTGTAATATAACGAGTACCAGTATTATAGTTGATACCAGTCATTGTAATATAACGAGTACCAGTATTATAGTTGATACCAGTCATTGTAATATAACGAGTACCAGTATTATAGTTGATAACAGTCATTGTAATATAACGAGTACCAGTATTATAGTTGATACCAGTCATTGTAATATAATGAGTACCAGTATTATAGTTGATACCAGTCATTGTAATATAACGAGTACCAGTATTATAGTTGATACCAGTCATTGTAATATAACGAGTACCAGTATTATAGTTGATACCAGTCATTGTAATATAACGAGTACCAGTATTATAGTTGATACCAGTCATTGTAATATAACGAGTACCAGTATTATAGTTGATACCAGTCATTGTAATATAACGAGTACCAGTATTATAGTTGATACCAGTCATTGTAATATAACGAGTACCAGTATTATAGTTGATACCAGTCATTGTAATATAACGAGTACCAGTATTATAGTTGATACCAGTCATTGTAATATAACGAGTACCAGTATTATAGTTGATACCAGTCATTGTAATATAACGAGTACCAGTATTATAGTTGATACCAGTCATTGTAATATAACGAGTACCAGTATTATAGTTGATACCAGTCATTGTAATATAACGAGTACCAGTATTATAGTTGATACCAGTCATTGTAATATAACGAGTACCAGTATTATAGTTGATACCAGTCATTGTAATATAACGAGTACCAGTATTATAGTTGATACCAGTCATTGTAATATAACGAGTACCAGTATTATAGTTGGTACCAGTCATTGTAATATAACGAGTACCAGTATTATAGTTGATACCAGTCATTGTAATATAACGAGTACCAGTATTATAGTTGGTACCAGTCATTGTAATATAACGAGTACCAGTATTATAGTTGATACCAGTCATTGTAATATAACGAGTACCAGTATTATAGTTGATACCAGTCATTGTAATATAACGAGTACCAGTATTATAGTTGATACCAGTCATTGTAATATAACGAGTACCAGTATTATAGTTGATACCAGTCATTGTAATATAACGAGTACCAGTATTATAGTTGATACCAGTCATTGTAATATAACGAGTACCAGTATTATAGTTGATACCAGTCATTGTAATATAACGAGTACCAGTATTATAGTTGATACCAGTCATTGTAAATATAACGAGTACCAGTATTATAGTTGATACAGTCATTGTAATATAACGAGTACCAGTATTATAGTTGATACCAGTCATTGTTTTGTAGTGCTACCTTGGAAATAGCTCTCTCTCTCTCTCTCTCTCTCTCTCTCTCTCTCTCTCTCTCTCTCTCTCTCTCTCTCTCTCTCTCTCTCTCTCTCTCTCTCTCTCTCTCTTCTCTCTCTCTCTCTCTCTCCAGCAAGAAAGTTCATTAAAAACATGTCATTCAATATCCAAGACAAGACATGAATAACCTCGACCTAATCTTTACGTCATAATACGACCTATTATAGGGAGAGGTGGTGAATGTCAGGGATTAATTTTTATAGCAACGGTTGAGTGGATCATGTTTCTAGTACTGGTCATCATCGTTCAATCACTCTTAAGAATACATGGATTAACAATAAATCTAATAAAGTCATGAAAAGTTACCCATTTTCAAGAAAACAAGATTTCAAAAACTGTTTTTAATGTAATTATTATATATATTTTTTGTTTAACAGACTTGAGTTTCATAAACCTTATCACGGATTTTATTTAATGGACCCATTTACAGACATAGCGGTATATATACTAATATAATTATGGAGTAAATTCCTGAATCCCAATTAAAATCAGGATGGCAACTCGAAATAAGCTAACATAGTGAAGCAGAAAACCCAAAGAATGTCTACATACTAATACAACTGCTCATAACACTTGCAATAGAACAAAAACATTAAATGGACAAGTTTAACCAGCCACAATATAATGAAGTTCTAAGTAACATTATAACGAGATACATAAACTATATTAATAAGATAAATTCAAATAATCATCCTGGGCAGATAACAAATGTCTAAAAAAATATGTAAATAGCTGAAGAAGGCGCTATTAAGGGGAGGTTTTTAAATTGTTCCATAGACCTCCATCAAGCTTAAAATTTCCCCCCCTTGACCCCCTTTCAACATAACTTTGTACATATTTCGGTTGAAAAATGGCCCAGCCGAAGGCCGGTTCCTCTTGAAGTACAGGCTTGCTATCGCTTACCAGAACAAACCGACACCTAAATGACACAAAAGGTCTTAACATTGACAGAAATGGGGCGAAAGCTCTTGTCAGGAATTTAGATAAAGAAGTTAAATTACATATCACTGGTACATGAAATAACCCAACAAATAGTTATAATATAATTACCAACGACGTAGTCGTCGATGGGTGTAATCCAGTCCCCCACACACGGCTAATTCAATTGCATGACATGTAGGAATGTTCACATAATACAATATCGATACAATGAACTTAGCTTAGAGGACTGGTGATGTAGGACTGTTGTTTATAGATTAGTAGTTGTAGCACATGGTGAACTGTGGGTTGAGTCAGAGCGGGGGGAGTGGGGGGGGAGATGTTGGCTGTATGGTGTTGATTGAGAGACTAAAGGGCCGGCGTCCGATCGCTTCGCGAAATTACATATGGCTGCCGGCTCATAATAATTATAACCCATAACTTGGTTCATAATACATCTAGAGCTGATGTAGATATTTATACATTACAGTTAATATTTAACCTAACTTAAGAATAAACTACAATACACAAAGAACCAGCCGAAATCGTACAAGCGATACGATACCGCCAAATTCAAATGTCCTATTGGACCAAAACCTGTCGGATCATTACCCTATTCCCGACATATTGCCCGCCACCAAAAATGATATACAGGAGCTATATACAGAAAACAAAAAAAGGACATCATAGTCAAAGATCACCTTGTTTGATCTTTGATCTCCAAAGATCCACGGAACTCATAGCCGTCCTCCTTTTGGGACGAGCGCCACCTGAAGCCTGAGGAGGATCATCCTTCTCATCATCAGCTGCCCCACCTTGAGGAGCACTGTCACCAGCACTCTCCCGCGGAGGGGTATCAGTAGAGACGCCAGGATCATCCGGCAGTTCTACATCCTGCTCCAAGGGATATAACCTTACGACTGGCGAGTAGTAACCCCAGTTGAAGTTCGTATTCTAGCAACCCTTATAAGACCATCAATGCCCTGGAACAAATCGATAATCCTCCCAAGCTTCCAAAATAACCTAGGACGCTCATCATGAATCAGGACGATATCCCCGATACGAGGCCATCGTTGATTCGTCCCTTTGATCTTATGAGAGTGACGCTCGCGAAGAGACAGCAAATATTTTTGGGACCACCGTTTCCATAGATCGTCGGACACCTTGTTTACATACTGGAAGCGACGATGTGTGGCGTCAGCATTGCCGAACGTAGGGTCTTGCAGATCTTCGTCATTTACGACGATCTAGGAAAGGTATTAAGGGTTCGTCCACGTGTTAGCATAGAAGGCGAAATGGGTAAGAGGTCATCAACATCTGCCGAGATATAGGTCAAGGGCCTGTCGTTGACTGACATCTCATTTCTATTAAGATGGTTGCAACTCCAGTCTGGTCACCAGTGCCCTTCCTAATACCTTCTTCATGGCAGATTTGACGATACCGATAGTTCTCTCCCAAATCGCCCCGAACCATGGTGCACGTGCTGGTATAAATCTCCACTGACAACCCTTTCCAGTGAGGGTAGCCACAACCTGCAGGTCATCCATTAAACTCTGGAGATATTTAGAGGCCCCGACAAAACAAGTCGCATTATAGCTCATAATAATTTGAGGGAAACCATTGCGGCCTGCAAAGCGTCTTAGAGTATGCAAAAACCCCTCACTGGATAGGTCGTCAATCAATTCAATATGAATCGCTCTGGTTACCGCACATGTGAATAGAACGGCATATACCTTTATGATATTACCTGGCGATTCTCTAACATGAATCGCTCCGGTGTAGTCTACCCCGGTTACCTGAAATGGTTCAGTCCTTTGTACCCTGAACTAAGGCAAGGGAGGTAGATCAACTGGGGAGTAAGGCTTACCCTGTAATCTTTTACAGATAGTACAGCTATTGTGGATCCCTTTAATTGCTTGTCGCATCTTAGGGATCCACTAACGTTGTCGCATATACGCCAGAACATAATTTACGCCAAAATGTAGGCAGGTCCTATGGCATTGGCGAATCAACAGTTTGGTAATCAAATGAGAGGAGCTAAGGAGGACAGGATATTTCGCAGAATCAATAATGTCCGCCTTTTGTATCCTGCCTCTACACTTAATTATGCCTCCTTCCATATATAATCCTAGCTGCCTCATTAAGTTTGAGGGTTTGGCCTTTGACTCCTTGCTCAGGATTTGATGTTCAGTAGGATAAGATTCCTTTTGTACTAAACATATTAGTTTTGCTTCTGCTGATCTCAATTCATGGAGTCTGATATGCTTCGAATCTTCACTAAGGAAAGACCCGTGAGCCCGACTTCTCATGTTGTTAATTAAACGGTATATCCATGCAAATACCCGTATTACTTGATCATAGCTGCCGTAACGTTCCCACTCTACCAACTTGTTATCCTGATGTGTAGTACTCACATTCGAACTACTTAACACATCATCTTGGGGCCGACTTGAAGGATCAGATATGCATTCCCTGAAATCCTGAGGCCATTCAGTAGGAGATGTAAGCCATGGAGGTCCATGCCACCAACTAGAGGACAACATAAACTGTTGCGCCGAGATCACCCGGGAAACGATGTCACTGGGGTTATCCCTGGTGCTCACAGAGCGAAATTTAGCTGTAGGAACTAAGTTATGTATCTCATCAGTGCGATTAGAAACATAAACAGGTAACACTTTCTGGCTGTGTACCCATGAAAGCGCTATTTGACTGTCGCTCCAGACATAGACGTTATTAATCTGTAGTATGTCTGTATAAGCATCCAGTGTAAACTTTATTAGATGAGCAGACAGAAACAATGCAGTAAGTTCTAATTTAGGAACTGTAATCTTCTTTATAGGGGCTACTTTGGCCTTCGCTATAGCCAGCGTCGCTTCACTACCATTGCATATGTATATGGCAGTACCGTACGCACTATTACTAGCATCAGAAAAGGCATGTAGATCCACCTGTTGACCATTAATAACCTGACGATTAAGCTGGACCTTGCAACATGTGGAAAGGTCCGACCGAATCAACCACCAAGTATCTTGTAACTCAGTCGGGAGGGGCGTGTCCCAATCTAGTTTTAGCCGCCACAGTTGCTGTAAAAACAGTATCGTCAGTTATCATTCCAAGGCAGCCTTACCACATACTGACCCCTGCCAGAGTCATACGTTACAGTCTCTTCATACGAGCTTAACGCTAGCTTGGACTCACGATCAAGTTCATGTGGGTCAATTCCAATATTGTCCAAGTCCCATAGCTTATCTACTGTATATCAGTACATGTATTATCAGGCACCTTTGGCCTAATATATTTATCTATGGGGCTTACTGCTACCTTGAGGACCGTAACCACCTCCACCTGTGTGTCTTGAGAGGAAGTGGCATAGGATCCAGAAATGGCATACCCTTGGATCGTGGGGAGCATTATAAGCTTATCTACCCGCCGATATCCAGGGTGAACCAGGTCGTAGTAATAATCAGCTCCGACCAGTAGCATAATACCATTGTTAGCAGAGAGTTGATCATCAGCCAGTTTATAACCCTTGCTTCTGAGATATTTCAAATGTGGTTGAATCTCTGATGCTATATAGAAACTGGTTAGTGTGTCGACCACAACAGCCTTGATGGGACATACCTTTTTTTCTATAAACATAGGAAATCTCCACTATATCATAGTCACTGGTATCTATTTCACCAGTGAAACCATGGAGACGCAAATTCTCTTGACCCTTGCTGGTACACTTGAGCTGGGGTAATGGTGACCGCAGAACGAATGACCTCTGTGAGCACTGGTCAAGTAAGGTGCGCGTCATTATAGTATTATTATTACTCCCCACTACTGGCAGCATCATAGTAGGAAGCAATTGACATTCTCGAGAAGCAATGGACATGGCAGATACTTTATCACCCTCGCTCTTACTTTTTTCATGTGACTCTTTGGGGGTTCTCCCATTTTCTTTGCCGTCGTGCTGATCAGACTGGGTGCAAAGGGAAAACCAATGTTTCCCCTTGCAATACTTACAAGGTTTGATGTAGGAATTGGTGCAAGTACTGTTGAAGTGGTCTCTTGCCAGACAGCTGGTACATAACTTAAGCGATTTAGCCTTGCTAATCTTCTGTGTAGCCTTAGGATACTTAGGACACTGATACCACAGATGACCGTGGACACTGCACAACTTACAACCTAATGATATTGGCCTTTTCTGTTTAGGAGAAGTCTGTACCAGGAAAGCTGCAGTAGATGGCGACATCTCCACTTGTCGGTAGTGTCCAGTACTCTCCATATTGAAGACTTCAGTCTGGTACACCTGCACCAACGCTTCCAAGTTTAGTGGAGAGTCGCTTAGTTGTCGTCTTAAGATTTCCCTTAGGGGAGAGGGTATCTTATTCAAGATATTTACACTAAATATCTCCTCCTTGGTGACGGCCATTGTCTCCATAGATCGGAGGAGGCTCTCAAAGGAGGCATAGTACTCCTTTAGGGCCGTCACATCATAGGATGGAGGTTCCAGCGTGAAGAACTTAGTAATTAACGCGGTCTTGATGACTTCCACTCTCCCGTAAGTTCTCTTCAGCAACTCCACTGCAGACTCGTAGCTGGTAGCTTCTAGCTTGTACCCATCGACTAACTTCAATGCCTCCCCTTTCAATTGACCACGGAGATATGTGAACCTTTTGGATGGATGTGAGTGTTTTATTATGATGGACGGAACACTCAAAGATATCCCAAAATCCAGTCCAGGTAGCCGAATCCCCGGAAAAGGTAGGCAAAGTAAGCTTCGGCAGGTTATAACCAGTCGCCCTTGGTGTACCGGTATCCTTAACAGAGGTTGATTCTTGGGTGGAAGATGGTCTGGCTAAGGCTGTATTAACATCCTCAAAGTACTCAAGATCTGCCGACATTTCTTCTTCCACATTGTCAGACTACAAACCGTTAATCGCTTAGGAATCAACAGCGGCAAACCCCCATTACTTAAGAATTTTACTCAACAAGAATTACATAGTACTTACATCCCCCTTAACATAAACTATCGAAAGGAAATTATTTAACTAGACAAAAGAATTAAATACTAAATCCATTAAGAGAAAGGGTAAGGTGAAGCACTAATTATTGTAAGCCCTTTATAGGTAAGCCTAGTTGGTTAAGCTACAATCATGAGGTCTGACTATTAACTGTCAATCGCTTAGGAATTAACAAAGACCGACACTCATGACCGCCACTTTAAGCAACTAGGCCTAGGCTATTATGAAATTGAAATATAAAAGGTCACATGAGAACCCTCCCCACCAGCATAATTAATAATGAGTCCCACAATGACAAAACACAACGAACACCACAGGCACACCACCAAAGCGAAATGAACAGCAACCTCAGACACCTGCAGGCCTAGACTGCCTAGCCTAGCCTAGCCTATGAGCGCAAAATGGTGCCCGACGAAATTACCCCTACCCCAATCTTCAGCCCAGCTAACCCACCAAAAAAACGCCAAGGATCACATGCCCAAAAAAAACCTGGAAACTAGCCCCAAAAAAGATAGGGACGGCGCCTAAATGGTAAAAAACACGAGGGAAAGAAGCTGGGTCGAAACTAGGGAAATGGCAGTCGGCCAACAACGCGCGAGGCGGCAGCCATTTGTAAGCCCAAAAGCGTCAAGGAAGCAAACAAAACGGTACTACGGTAAGGAAGCCTTAGGGCACGAAGGACCATTATTTGTCGGGAATTTAGATAAAGAGGTTAAATTGAATATCACTGGTACATGAAATATCCCAACAAATAGTTATAATATAATTACCAACGACGTAGTCGTCGATGGGTGTAATCCAGTCCCCCACACACGGCTAATTCAATTGCATGACATGTAGGAATGTTCACATAATACAATATCGATACAATGAACTTAGCTTAGAGGACTGGTGATGTAGGACTGTTGTTTATAGATTAGTAGTTGTAGGGGGGGGGGGGGGGGGGTGATGTAGGTTGTATGGTGTTGATTGAGAGACTAAAGGGCCGGCGTCCGATCGCTTCGCGAAATTACATATGGCTGCAGGCTCATAATAATGATAACCCATAACTTGGTTTCATAATACATCTAGAGCTGATGTAGATATTTATACATTACAGTTAATATTTAACCTATCTTAAGAATAAACTACAATACACAAAGAACCAGCCGAAATCGTACAAGCGATACGATACCGCCAAATTCAAATGTCCTATTGGACCAAAACCTGTCGGGATCATTACCCTATTCCCGACAGCTCTTAAAGTCGCCAAACTAAAGGGGCGAACGTCTTAAAATCTCAAAAGCAATGGAGCTAAACATGAGGGAGAAAGGGGTCTAGGAAAATTTCCGTCAAGTGGAAATCAATAACTATGATCTACAACAAAACCATTTCAGCATGGCAACATACCCGATCAATAACTATGATCTACAACAAAACCATTTCAGCATGGCAACATACCCGATCAATAACTATGATCTACAATAAAACCATTTCAGCATGGCAACATACCCGATCAATAACTATGATCTACAACAAAACCATTTCAGCATGGCAACATACCCGATCAATGAACATTGGCTAATTATGCTCCTAAGTAATATCGTTCATTAAACTAATAACCCCCAAAGAATATTAATTTAAATAAAACATTTGATCCTCCCAGGATTCGAACCCAGGTCACCACTTACAAAACTTACACGCTCTAACCATCAAGATATTTAGAAATTCAGCACATGCCCATAATGAATATCTGTTTATCGAATACTGGATATCAATCAAATCATATACTAGACCCTACTGCACTATGAAGAGCGTATACTGCTATTTCTCATTAATATTTAAAATAAAAACAAATTTGGAAAAAAAGTTGTCAAAAATGTATAGGCAAAGAACAAAATAGCATTTCTTAACATGGATATCAAAATCACAAATATCTTCGAACATGTTGACGATAAATTTAACTAAAATATCAGAAGTAAAATTGTTGACATTGTGCCCCTCCCACAAAGCTTATAACCCCATAAGTGTCTATTGATATAAAATATATCTTATGTCATAACAGACGGTGTACTCTGGCATAATATAGTGCATACTCTGATGGATTGATAATTGGCTTACTGGACACTTCCAAACAATAGTATTTGTAATACCTTGGTAAACTTATGAACTGAACTTCCAACCAGTCTCGACTACATAATAATCTCGCTCTTAACCCCGATTAACGGTACTTAAAAAAATAAAAAATAAAACAAAAAAATGGAAAGGTGGGGATTGGGCCTGAGTATATAGATAGATAGATAGACATGTATATAGGAGCCCGTTTTCTGTGCAGATAGCATAGATAGATTTACCTACCAGCAGCCTAGTACGAGGACCAGTTGATGTGTTGTTTTTTTGTTTTTGTTTTTCTTTATAAGTGAGTGAGGGAGAAAAAAGGCAGAACTGCCTGTAGCGGGTGTCTACCCCAGAGTTGAAAGAGTGACAGGGCCAAAATCAAGGGACGTTCGAGCCAAAATGCCTGGACACACGGAGGTTGAAGCAATTTAAGTCATAGGAAAAGGGAAAGACTGTCTGTATCCATTTGCATTCATTGGATCTCTCTCTCTCTCTCTCTCTCTCTCTCTCTCTCTCTCTCTCTCTCTCTCTCTCTCTCTCTCTGAATTGTTTAGATAAACTTAAGGTAAATAAAACGCCAGGACCTGATACAATCTCGCCTAGAGTTCTAAAGGAAGCTAAGGATGAGCTCTCCAAACCACTGACATTACTATTCAATAAATCCTTGCAGTCTGGAACTATGCCTGATCAGTGGAAGCTAGCCAACGTAACACCGATATTCAAAAAAGGCAGCAAATCCCTACCCAGTAACTATCGTCCAATTAGCTTAACCTCAGTTATATGTAAAATGCTAGAAACGGTCATACGAGACAGACTCGTAAATCACTTAGAGGAAAATAACATACTTAAAGATACTCAACACGTCTTTCGTAAAAAACGTTCCTGTTTAACAAACCTCTTAGACTTCTTCCACGATATCCTCAACCTCTACGATGAGAGTAAAACTGTAGATATTATATACCTTGATTTTCAAAAGGCCTTTGACAAAGTTCCCCACAAACGTTTACTGCTAAAAGTAAAAGCGCATGGAATACAAGACGGTGTGTTGAAATGGATAGAAAATTGGCTCAGCAACAGAAAGCAAAGAGTAGTCATAAACGGTAAGGCATCTAAATGGACCAATGTAAGTAACGGGGTACCCCAGGGATCGGTACTAGGACCAATTATCTTTCTAATTTACATCAACGACATAGATGAGGGTCTCACCTGTACAATCTCAAAATTTGCTGACGATACAAAAATTGCAAATAGCGTACTCTCAAAAGAACAAGTTGACGATATGCAACACAATCTAGATAAATTGTCATGTTGGGCCCAAATTTGGCAAATGAGTTTCAATGCGGATAAATGTAAAGTACTACATGTCGGATACCTAAATGAGAAAGCAAACTATTCGATGAATGGCACTCAGCTTAAGAATGTAAACAGAGAAACCTATCTGGGAGTAACAATATCGAGTAACCTAAAACCGAGTCAACAATGTTCAGAAGTTGTTAAGAAGGCAAACAAAATAATTGGCTTTATAGGCAGGTCATTTGAGCATAAATCCAAAGAAGTTATCCTAACCCTTTACAATTCCTTAGTCCGCCCTCTTCTGGAATACTGCATTCAATCCTGGTGCCCTTATTACCAAAAAGATATAAACAAGCTAGAACGAGTTCAACGTAGAGTTACCAAAATTATACCTAGCCTAAAGAACAAACCATACGAAGAGCGTCTTAGAGAATTAAATCTATTTCCTTTAACCCAGCGCAGATTAAGAGGTGACTTAATTCAAGTGGTCAAAATCATCAAAGGCATCGACAATATGAACTGTAATAAGTACTTCACTATCGACCAATCTAATTACACGCAGGGAAACGGTTGCAAAATTATTGGTAAATCTTTTAACTCACACGAATCTAAGAATTTCTTCTTCAATCGAGTTGTCAACTTGTGGAATGGGCTTCCCCGAAACGTTATAGACTGCATCACCGTTGATTCATTTAAACTCCACCTAGACAAATATCTCTCATCAAACCCGCGACTGACTGCGTTTGTAAATGAATAACTTTATTTTATCCCCCCCTCAGTTACTAACCCATCTGTCCTCTACTAACTTCCTAATCCTGCCACGGACATTAGTTCCCGGGCAGTAATTCCCTTTCCAATGTTCCCTTACCCACTCTAAACCACTGTTTGGACACTTGATCCTCAGTGTTTTGGAGGACAAGCAACCTAGAAGGGTCACTATATCTGTTGTTGCTTGATTTCCTTTGTACTCCTTTGTACTCTCTCTCTCTCTCTCTCTCTCTCTCTCTCTCTCTCTCTCTCTCTCTCTCTCTCTCTCTCTCTCTCTCTCTCATAACTCACCTTGTGGTGGCAGGGGTATTTGTCTTGCAGTTCTGTGATGGGGGACGTCCCTCTGGTCGGCCAGTGAATGACGCGGCTAGAAGAATATTGAAACATGTCAAAACTTTTAGATAATGAGAAAACTATAACCTCACACAAGGTAAATATTTAGTCTACTGTACATGCGTTAGAGATAGTTTTGTAGTATTATATGGCTGCACAGGAACCTGGTAAGTGTTGGCAATTATTATTGACAGTAGCCTGTAACTTTTACGAGGCCCCGATATTATCGATTGAAGCTTTGAGATGTTGGGTGCTTCATATGTGTCGCACTAGATGTTCACAGTGGAGTTTCAAGGTGTTGGCTGCTTCCTTTCTGCCACAGTAGATGACGACACCTTATTTACACACCTCACTTGATTTGGAGAAGGCAGCTATACGGTCATTCACAGCATCTTCGAATATGGTCGGGCATCTTCTATGTTATGAATTGGTGATGATATAGGGGGTCTTTTCTTGATGTGTCGGTGTAGCCAGGATATTTGTAGAACAACAGGAACGATCAGATCACCCCGGAAAAAATCCTAACGTTTGGCGTGGACTCGATCAGAAGTCCTTTTGGTCTGCAGTCCAAGACGCTATCCACTGTGCTATTGCCTCCTCCATCCAGGCTCATTTGTGCACTTCTAATATTTCAATGTGTACAAGTGCATCATTTATAGTTATATCACATAATATATTTCTATATCGGCATTTTATAATGGGTATATTTCTAGCATCAGCTCCAAGTCTTTGTTTTTAGAATTGAGCGGAAATAATTACTTAAACTTCTGCACACATCCACCTCGCTGTCAACTGCAGAAACTGTCTCGTTCTGAAGAGGGTAAATCTTTTTCCTTCAATTCGTGTTATACTACTGGAAGAAACCATCAAGTTTTCTTCGGTATCTTTTGGTATTTATTATATGCTTCTATATATGAAGAAATACAAATGTACTTCAAATCATCTTATTCACAAACCTCCTCTAATGAAACCCACGTACTACAAAATATACAATCATAAAAGTTATAACGTCTCTGATATAGACAATACATAAACAAAAGGCAAGGTCCCCGTGATGCGAATTCAGTTACATAAAAGTGTGATATTTCTGTCAAACTCATAGTCTTTTTCAATGTGAATGTTTGTATATTCACGGGGTATGAAGTATTATAATTGGTAGGAAGAGGGACAGATGTAGTGTGGAAGTGTGTTCTGGTTGTATTAAACAGTGACTGAAGTATTGTTACCATACACGTACAGTTCAACACGCCAGGTCTGACATTATACAGTCAAATTTGAGCATTTGTGGGGTTGGTTTGACTGTATGTGTGAACCTGTGAGACCTTTGGATCATTGTGTATATTCATTTACCTTTCTACTTGGCATACCATGGGTTTATCGCTACCAATATACAAATAAATGGGTAGGTTATTTCGGACACTTTATATTCCCTTTTCATAACTATACTTATGAGAGTGCTTGTTACTTACCTCCAATGGACTGAAGAGATGGTTGGCTTCTCTCTTTACAGCTCGGAGGTTCCTGGGGGCTCGTATTTCTGAAACAATTTAACTATGTACAAACATTTTATTATAATACAACTGATATAATTAATTTTGTAAAACATATACCGTGGCCATAAGAAATATAATCTTAATTACATTGTGGCTCCCTCAGGTCCTTTCAAAACTTAACAAAATCGTCTAATGATAGCCAGAAAAAGGCTGAAAGGATTAATTTCAATACAAGAGGGTAATTGTGTGAGTAACTAGAGTACGCGGTGAACAATCTAGGGTACAATAGGGATATGAAAAACGTATATAAAATCACTGGGTATTGATGATGATTTATATTTTTATCCTGATGAGTATATTTATGCCATTATACCTTTTGAAGGGTGTATTATTATGGATACTTTAAGTAACCTTTTCATAATGTATTACCCATAATGTATTTCAGTGTATGAATATGATTGGAATATACTATAAATACCAGTAGCAGTAGTAGTGATAATGTAGTGTAATGTATTTTTCTATTGTCGTTGTTAGCTTAGACTTTTTTCCTTATTGAGTGTGCAATCTGTGAGCATACATTGCGAGTGGTTACACAATCCAGAAGAAGGGACTGGAGTTCTCGACAAGGGGCTGCAGTTCTGCCGCTAATCTTGACTTACAATGTGCTTGACTTAATATTCCAGAAGGGTTGATAGTCTCTGAAGTCTTATTTTAATAAACAAAATACAGAACTGCTGTACACTAAGGCCTGTATTCCTAAACATCCTCAATAAGGTCGGTGGTAATTATTATAGTTTTGCCATATTCCTAGCCAGTCAGCATGATAAACTACTTGTTGTACTAGAACATTATTCCAGTACACTTATCGCAATGACAACAATTAGTTTATCATATTGACTTACTAGAATAATAGAAAAACTATTATAATCACTAGTGACAATTATCTAGGAAAACGGGCACTGCAATAATTTGACATCTTATAATTTTTGTATTGGTTATGTTATAGTATTAGGTTACCTCTTTCTCTCCCTTTACCTCTCCCGGACCCACTTGAAGAAGTGCTTGAAGGAAGAGTATTGGAATATAACTAAGTATAACTTAACCCCTTCTGTACCGAGGACGAGAAATCTCGGAGTGAAAGTAAAAAGTGCACTGTATCAAGGAATTGTTGTGCCAACAGTGATGTATGGGGCTGAGACATGGGCTCTGAAGAAAAAGGAGAAAAGAGGGCTGGATGTGATGGAGATGAGCTGCTTGAGGAGTATGTGTGGAGTTACTCGTAGAGACAGATTGAGGAATGAAGAGATACGTAGGAGAGTGGGGCAGCAGGAACATTTGTCAGCCAGAGTGGACAGAAGGGTGCTGAGCTGGTATGGTCATGTTGAACGAATGGGAGATGAAAGGCTTACAAAGAGAATATGTGAGTCAGGTACAAGGGGAGATAGAAGGGCAGGAAGACCCCCATTGAGATGGAGAGACTGTGTAAGAAAGGCTTTGGATGATAGAGGAATGACTATAGATCAGGCAGGGGAAGTGGTGGTGGACAGGAGTGAATGGAGAATGCTTGTGAATAGTTGAGTGAACACGTGGTCATTTGGAGTAAGGGGTCGGGCGCAAGTTGGACTAGAGAATAGTCCATCAGGCGCCTGGCCCGGGGAGACGATTAATATGAAGGGTGCGCCTGGAAGTGTGGTGGGAGGGCTTGTGGCCTTGGCTCCGCTGCATGTCTGCCTGCCGAGGTCGGAACCTCTCCGGGTGGTCGGGGGCCGGGGGAGTGCTGGAGTGACCTTGGTGACCCTGGTCTCTGGGTCTTCTCCTGGGTGACCTGGATGTGTGTGAGTTTGTGTTTTTTATCTGTGTTTATTTGTTGTTTTATGTTGTTTTTTGTGTTTTCCCTGTTCTTGCTCTGTCTTGAGTCGGCTACCCCCAAAATGGGGATTGGGCCTGAGCATATAGATAGATAGATAGATAGATAGATAGACCTCTTTCTTATGATGTATAATACGTTGTTTATAGAGGTGATTACTGTGGGCTAAAACAGCAATAATATATGTGCTTGGCCTCCCGGACCCACTTGAAGAAGTGCTTGAAGGAAGAGTATTGGAATATAACTAAGTATAACTTAACCCCTTCTGTACCGAGGACATCCGTTTACCTTTATTTTGGCCACTATTAACCCTTGGGATCCTGGAGGACTCATATGAGGCAAAACATATAATGGTTAGGAGTTCGGGAGGCCTCATATGAGGCTAAATCCAAATCAAAGTATTCAAAGTGCGCGGGCTGATTTTTTTGGGTGCTTGGGCGACCGCAGCGCCACCAAGCACAAACTACCAGGCAGCATCAGTTGTTATCACGCACCCAAGATGGCTGGAGTTAACCCCAAAAAAATTGCTGTGTCCACATCCACGCCCGCCGTCGCGACCCGTAAGCCTACGAAAGGCAAAGCTAAAACGACCAAGAAAACGTTGCTAAGTCCCTGTCGGGAATTTAGATAAAAAGGTTAAATTACATATCACTGGTACATGAAATATCCCAACAAATAGTTATAATATAATTACCAACGAGGTATTCGATGGGTGTAATCCAGTCCCCCACACGCGGCTAATTCAATTGCATGACATGTAGGAATGTTCACATAATACAATATCGATACAATGAACTTAGCTTAGAGGACTGGTGATGTAGGACTGTTGTTAATATTGTTATAGATTAATATTTGTAGCACATGGTGAACTGTGGGTTGAGTCAGAGCCGGGGGAGGAGATGTTGGCTGTATGGTGTTGATTGAGAGACTAAAGGGCCGGCGTCCGATCGCTTCGCGAAATTACATATGGCTGCCGGCTCATAATAATTATAACCCATAACTTGGTTTCATAATACATCTAGAGTTGATGTAGATATTTATACATTACAGTTAATATTTAACCTAACTTAAGAATAAACTATAATACACAAAGAACCAGCCGAAATCGTACAAGCGATACGATACCGCCAAATTCAAATGTCCTATTGGACCAAAACCTGTCGGGATCATTACCCTATTCCCGACATATTGCCCGCCACCAAAAATGATATACAGGAGCTATATACAGAGAACAAAAAAAGGACATCGAAGTCAAAGATCACCTTGTTTGATCTTTGATCTCCAAAGATCCACGGAACTCATAGCCGCCCTCCTTTTGGGACGAGCGCCACCTGAAGCCTGAGGAGGATCATCCTTCTCATCATCAGCTGCCCCACCTTGAGGAGCACTGTCACCAGCACTCTCCCACGGAGGGGTATCAGTATAGAAGCCAGGATCATCTGGCAGTTCTACATCCTGCTCCAAGGGATATAACCTTACGACTGGGCGAGTAGTAACCCCAGTCGAAGTTCGTATTCTAGCAACCCTTATAAGACCATCAATGCCCTGGAACAAATCGATAATCCTCCCAAGCTTCCAAAATAACCTAGGACGCTCATCATGAATCAGGACGATATCCCCGATACGAGGCCATCGTTGATTCGTCCCTTTGATCTTATGAGAGTGACGCTCACGAAGAGACAGCAAATATTCTTGGGTCCACCGTTTCCATAGATCGTCGGACACCTTGTTTACATACTGGAAGCGACGACGTGTGGCGTCAGCATTGCCGAACGTAGGGTCTTGCAGATCTTCGTCATTTACGGACGATCTAGGAAAGGTATAAGGGATCGTCCACGTGTTAGCATAGAAGGCGAAATGGGTAAGAGGTCATCAACATCTGCCGAGATATAGGTCAAGGGCCTGTCGTTGACTGACATCTCAATTTCTATTAAGATGGTTTGCAACTCCCGTCTGGTCACCAGTGCCCTTCCTAATACCTTCTTCATGGCAGATTTGACGATACCGATAGTTCTCTCCCAAATCGCCCCGAACCATGGTGCACGTGCTGGTATAAATCTCCACTGACAACCCTTTCCAGTGAGGGTAGCCACAACCTGCGGGTCATCCATTAAACTCTGGAGATATTTAGAGGCCCCGACAAAACAAGTCGCATTATCGCTCATAATAATTTGAGGGAAACCATTGCGGCCTGCAAAGCATCTTAGAGTATGCAAAAACCCCTCACTGGATAGGTCGTCAATCAATTCAATATGAATCGCTCTGGTTACCGCACATGTGAATAGGACGGCATATACCTTTATGATATTACCGGGCGATTCTCTAACATGAATCGCTCCGGTGTAGTCTACCCCGGTTACCTGAAATGGTTCAGTCCTTTGTACCCTGAACTCAGGCAAGGGAGGTAGATCAACTGGGGAGTAAGGCTTACCCTGTAATCTTTTACAGATAGTACAGCTATTGTGGATTCCTTTAATTGCTTGTCGCATCTTAGGGATCCACCAACGTTGTCGCATATACGCCAGAACATAATTTACGCCAAAATGTAGGCAGGTCCTATGGCATTGGCGAATCAACAGTTTGGTAATCAAATGAGAGGAGCTAAGGAGGACAGGATATTTTGCAGAATCAATAATGTCCGCCTTTTGTATCCTGCCTCTACACTTAATTATGCCTCCTTCCATATATAATCCTAGCTGCCTCATTAAGTTTGAGGGTTTGGCCTTTGACTCCTTGCTCAGGATTTGATGTTCAGTAGGATAAGATTCCTTTTGTACTAAACATATTAGTTTTGCTTCTGCTGATCTCAATTCATGGAGTCTGATATGCTTCGAATCTTCACTAAGGAAAGACCTGTGAGCCCGACTTCTCATGTTGTTAATGAAACGGTATATCCATGCAAATACCCGTATTACTTCATCATAGCTGCCGTAACGTTCCCACTCTACCAACTTGTTTTCCTGATGTGTAGTACTCACATTCGAACTACTTAACACATCATCTTGGGGCCGACTTGAAGGATCAGACATGCATTCCCTGAAATCCTGAGGCCATTCAGTTGGAGATGTAAGCCATGGAGGTCCATGCCACCAAAGAGAGGAAGACATAAACTGCTGTGCCGAGATCCCCCGGGAAATTATGTCACTGGGGTTATCCCTGGTGCTCACATAGCGAAATGTAGCTGTGGGAACTAAGTTATGTATCTCATCAGTGCGATTAGAAACATAAACAGGTAACACTTTCTGGCTGTGTACCCATGAAAGCGCTATTTGACTGTCGCTCCAGACATAGACGTTATTAATCTGTAGTATGTCTGTATAAGCATCCAGTGTAAACTTTATTAGACGAGCAGACAGAAGCAATGCAGTAAGTTCTAATTTAGGAACTGTAATCTTCTTTATAGGGGCTACTTTGGCCTTCGCTATAGCCAGCGTCGCTTCACTACCATTGCATATGTATATGGCAGTACCGTACGCACTATTACTAGCATCAGAAAAGGCATGTAGATCCACCTGTTGACCACTAATAACCTGACGATTAAGTTGGACCTTTCAACATGTGGAAAGGTCCGACCGAATCAACCGCCAAGTATCTTGTAACTCAATCGGGAGGGGCGTATCCCAATCTAGTTTTAGCCGCCACAGTTGCTGTAAAAACATACGAGCACGGATTGTTACAGGCAGCAAAAAACCTAGGGGATCAAACAACCTCGCTGACAAGCTTAAGCAGTTTCGCTTGGTCATAAGCTCACTGTCGCATGGGGTGTGACAGAAGGATATACAATCTGTGGTAGTATCCCATTTGTGGCCTAAAAACTTCACCTCACTATTCTCAGTAGCTACACCGTCAGAAGCAAATTGACCTTTCAAAAAATCACTATTAGTGGCCCATTCTCTCAAGTATAAATGAGCCTTGGCAAATATATCACGGATCTCCTAGCATCTCTTGAGCAATAAATCTTCATTGTCTCCGGTGCCTTGAAGATTGTACACATAGATCCCATGCTTGATCTCATTCTTGAAGTCAGGATCTAGTCCAGCCTCCTCAAGATGACGCAAGATAGTAGCGTTGAGAAGGAACTGGGAACAGGTCGCCCCGAATAAGACGACTCTGAACCTGTAGACCAGATACTCCGAATCTAGATCCATTGGGTCCCGTGGCCATAAAAATCTTGTCGAGTCCCTGTCTTCACGATGGAGTTGAAGCATCAGGAAGGCATTCTCAATATCGGCGACCCATGCAAACTTATGACATCTGAAGCGCAACATAATTTGCGCTAGATCAGAGACCAGGGACGGACCCGTGTACAGACAATCATTCAGGCTATAGGAGCGATCACTGGATTTAGCAGAGCAGTCATACACAATACGAACAGGAGTGGTGGAACTGTCCTTTTTAATCCCATGGTGAGCAAGGTAATGGATGTTATCCCCATACTCACTGAGATCTACACTCTCCACAAATCTACGTTGTACCTGCTCGGCTAAAACTGCCGCATAAGTCTCGCAATAACTTAGATCCTTGACAAACTGCTTCTGAAGGCCACGTAACCTACCAAGTGCTAGATGGAAATTAGTAGGTAATTTACTCTTGTTATCATTCCAAGGGAGCCTTACCACATACTGACCTCTGCCAGAGTCATACGTTACAGTCTCTTCATACGAGCTTAATGCTAGCTTGGACTCACGATCATGTTCATGTGGGTCAATTCCAATATTGTCCAAGTCCCATAGCTTATCTATATCAGTACATGTATTATCAGGCACATTTGGCCTAATATATTTATCTATGGGGCTTACTGCTACCTTGAGGACCGTAACAACCTCCACTTGTGTGTCTTGAGAAGAAGTGGCATAGGATCCAGTAATGGAATACCCTTGGATCGTGGGGAGCATTATTAGCTTATCTACCCGCCGATATCCAGGGTGAACCAGGTCGTAGTAATAATCAGCTCCGACCAGTAGCATTATACCATTGTTAGCAGAGAGTTGATCATCAGCCAGTTTATAACCCTTGCTTCTGAGATATTTCAAATGTGGTTGAATCTCTGATGCTATATAGAAACTGGGTAGTGTGTCGACCACAACAGCCTTGATGGGACATACCTTTTTTTCTATAAACATAGGAAATCTCCACTATATCATAGTCACTGGTATCTATTTCACCAGTGAAACCATGGAGACGCAAATTCTCTTGACCCTTGCTGGTACACTTGAGCTGGGGTAATGATGACCGCAGAACGAATGACCTCTGTGAGCACTGGTCAAGTAAGGTGCGCGTCATTATAGTATTATTATTACTCCCCACTACTGGCAGCATCATAGTAGGAAGCAATTGACATTCTCGAGAAGCAATGGACATGGCAGATACTTTATCACCCTCGCTCTTACTTTTCTCATGTGACTCTTTGGGGGTTCTCCCCTTTTTTTTTTTGCCGTCATGCCGATCAGACTGGGTGCAAAGGGAAAACCAATGTTTCCCCTTGCAATACTTACAAGGTTTGATGTAGGAATTGGTGCAATTACTGTTGAAGTGGTCCCTTGCCAGACAGCTGGTACATAACTTAAGCGATTTAGCCTGACCAATCTTCTGTGTAGCCTTAGGATACTTAGGACACTGGTACCACAGATGACCGTGGACACTGCACAACTTACAACCTAATGATATTGGCCTTTTCTGTTTAGGAGAAGTCTGTACCAGGAAAGCTGCAGTAGATGGCGACATCTCCACTTGTCGGTAGTGTCCAGTACTCTCCATATTGAAGACGTCAGTCTGGTACACCTGCACCAACGCTTCCAAGTTTAGGGGAGAGTCGCTTAGTTGTCGTCTTAAGATTTCCCTTAGGGGAGAGGGTATCTTATTCAAGATATTCACACTAAATATCTCCTCCTTGGTGACGGCCATTGTCTCCATAGATCGGAGGAGGCTCTCAAAGGAGGCATAGTACTCCTTTAGGGCCGTCACATCATAGGATGGAGGATCCAGCGTGAAGAACTTAGTAATTAACGCGGTCTTGATGACTTCCACTCTCCCGTAAGTTCTCTTCAGCAACTCCACTGCAGACTCGTAGCTGGTAGCTTCTAGCTTGTACCCATCGACTAACTTCAATGCCTCCCCTTTCAATTGACCACGGAGATATGTGAACCTTTGGATGGATGTGAATGTTTTATTATGATGGACGGAACACTCAAAAATATCCCAAAATCCAGTCCAGGTAGCCGAATCCCCGGAAAAGGTAGGCAAAGTAAGCTTCGGCAGGTTAAAACCAGTCGCCTTTGGTGTACCGGTATCCTTAACAGAGGTTGATTCTTGGGTGGAAGATAGTCTGGTTAAGGCTGTATTAACGTTCTCAAAGTACTCAAGATCTGCCGACATTTCTTCTTCCACATCGTCAGTAACTGTCAATAAACCATATACCTGCTGAGCATAACTATCATAAGTAGCTAGCGATTTAGTAACAGTAGCGAATTTACCCTTTATTTGATCAGCCGTGGCACTTATTAAAAATTCATCAAGATCTCTTAAACATCTATTTAAACTTCCCTTCATCCCTCCCTTAAGAATCTTAAGTTTCTTTAAATCTGTCATCGTTAAGGTCTAATTTTAAGCAACTTAAACTACAATGAGGTCAGACTACAAACCGTTAATCGCTTAGGAATCAACAGCGGCAAACCCCCATTACTTAAGAATTTTACTCATAACTAGACAAAAGAATTAAATACTAAATCCATTAAAAGAAAGGGTAAGGTGAAGCACTAATTATTGAAAGGCTATTATGAAATTGAAATATAAAAGGTCACATGAGAACCCTCCCCACCAGCAAAATTAAAAATGAGTCCCACAATGACAAAACACAATGAACACCACAGGCACACCACCAATGCGAAACGAACAGCCACCACAGACACCTACAGGCCCAGACTGCCCAGCCTAGCCTAGCTTAGCCTACCAGCGCGAAATGGTGCCCGACGAAATTACCCCTACCCCAATCACCAGCCCAGCTAACCCACCATAAAAAGGCCAAGGAACACACGCCCAAAAAATCTGGAAACGAGCCCCAAAAAAGATAGGGACGGCGCCTAAATGGTAAAAAACACGAGGGAAGAAGCTGGGTCTAAACTAGGGAACGGCAGTCGGCCTAACAACGTGCGAGGCGGCAGCCATTTGTAAGCCCACAAGCGTCAAGGAAGCAAACAAAACGGTACTACGGTAAGGAAGCCTTAGGGCACGAAGGACCATTATTTGTCGGGAATTTAGATAAAGAGGTTAAATTACATATCACTGGTACATGAAATATCCCAACAAATAGTTATAATATAATTACCAACGAGGTATTCGATGGGTGTAATCCAGTCCCCCACACACGGCTAGTTCAATTGCATGACATGTAGGAATGTTCACATAATACAATATCGATACAATGAACTTAGCTTAGAGGACTGGTGATGTAGGACTGTTGTTAATATTGTTATAGATTAATATTTGTAGCACATGGTGAACTGTGGGTCGAGTCAGAGCCGGGGGAGGAGATGTTGGCTGTATGGTGTTGATTGAGAGACTAAAGGGCCGGCGTCCGATCGCTTCGCGAAATTACATATGGCTGCCGGCTCATAATAATTATAACCCATAACTTGGTTTCATAATACATCTAGAGTTGATGTAGATATTTATACATTACAGTTAATATTTAACCTAACTTAAGAATAAACTATAATACACAAAGAACCAGCCGAAATCGTAGAAGCGATACGATACCGCCAAATTCAAATGTCCTATTGGACCAAAACCTGTCGGGATCATTACCCTATTCCCGACAGTCCCGGTGGTGTTTCCCGTGTGTTACAAGAGTTAAGTGATCATGACCTTAGTGAGATTGAGAGTGATTTTGAGGAAGAGCAAGTGGTTAGTGAAGATGTGATGAAGTGGAAGATGGCGAAGAATTCCAGGGCTTTCGCAGCACTGATGATGACGATAGTGATGATGATATTGATGACAATGTTGGATGCGATGAACATCATCAAGGTGATGAAAGTGTGGTGAAATGGGAAGTGTCCTACCCGCATCACGTGAACGGGATCCGGAGGGCACGCTTGCGACCCCGGCGTTGGCTGTGGGGACTCCGGGGACTCCTTCCCCGGCCAAAATAACCAGTTACTTCTATAGGAGAGATGTGCTGGATAGTGCAAGAAAGCAGGCACGGGAGGCGGCCGAAAGGGAAAGAGGTGAAGATGCTGATAGTGAGGATGAGAGTGAAGAGTCGAGCGTGGGTAGGCCTATTCCATTGTCTCCCGGACCCTCGTCGCCCGCGGCTGGTGCCTCATTGACCCCGCATGGCCCACAGCCCTCAACAAGTGGTGTATGTGGTGCAAGTGGTGCGGAATTGGCCCGCATGACCCACAGCCCTCAACAAGTGGTGCAAGTGGTGCAGAATTGGCCTCGCATGACCCACAGCCCTCAACAAGTGGTGCAAGTGGTGCGGAATTGGCCCCGCATGACCCACAGCCCTCAACAACTGGTGTAAGGGGTGCAAGTGGTGCGGAATTGGCCCCGCATGACCCACAGCCCTGAACAAGTGGTGTAAGGGGTGCAAGTGGTGTGGAATTGGCCCTGCATGACCCACAGCCATCAACAAGTGATACAAGTGGTGCAAGTGGTGCAAGTGGTCAACGCATCTCCAGAAGGGCCTTGTTCATGGCCACAGGGGGGGGCAGAAAGCAGCACCTCAGGCCCTAAGCTGTCCCTAAAATGCTCTCGTCGTCGCCGGAAAACTTCAGAGCCAACTAGCTCACCTTCACCACCCACTAGCCACCCACACCAGCAGTCGCCACCTGATGTACCACCACCAAGTGACGACCAGGATCCCACCTATGACCCAGAAGATACCCACGAATATGGCCGCCCTTCAAGATTTATGGATGACCACAGTGCAGATTCTGGGCAGGATAATTATGACCTGCCAGACAACCCTGTTGTGGACGAAGCTGAGTGGTTGGACGACCCAGCACCCCGCCATGGCCCTGGACGTCCCCGTGCTCGGGGTGGCTGTGCCCTTGGACGTGGACATGGACGTGGCCATGCCAGGGGCCCTGCTGGTCAGCGTGGGCGTGGCCGCGGCCGTGGCCAGGCCGCCCCTGCTGCTGCCGACGCCCCTGCTGCTGCCGACGCCCCTGCTGCTGCAGCCCCTGCTGCCCGTCCCCGTTCCCGTGCCAGACATGCTGATGTCTGGACGTGGGAGGATGGGGCTACCTTTCAGCCACAAGATGCCACATTCGATGACGCCCAAAATTCCGCAGGGATTGATCCATCTTTCCCTGGGGGACCCAACTCATCACCTGGCCAGCTTTGCAAAGCCTTTTTCGACAATGAGGTCATGTCATTTGTTGTCGATGAGACCAATAAGCAGAAGGCCCTCAGTCACCACCTCAGCGGCAAGACCCATTGTTCCCACATGAAGGCCTGGAAGCCTGTCACCATTGCCCAAATGTATGTGTTCATAGCACTGACCATGCTCATGGCACATGTGAAGAAGCATCGGCTGGCAGGCTACTGGATCACAGGCGACATAATTGCCACACCTGCTTTTGGAAAACTTATATCCCGGGACTGCTACTTCGCCATACTTGGTAGCCTGCACTTCGTTACCAACACCAATGTACACCAAACAGACCGCCTGTGGAAGATAAGGGGATTCTACGACATGATGAAGGCCAAGTTTTCCACATTCTTGAAGCCTTTTCAAAAGGTCGTGATCGACGAGTCTCTTGTGCTGTTCCGGGGAAACCTTCACAGTACATACCCTCCAAGAGACATCGATTCGGCATCAAGCTCTTCGTCCTCTGTGACTGTAAGACGAGATATGTGCTGGACTTCATTGTCTACAGTGGGAAGGAGGGTGAGGTTCTTGCAGATCAAGAAATAGGGTTCGGTGGAGCAGTGGTGAAGGCGATGATGGATCGCTACTTCAACAAGAACCACATACTCTACACGGACAACTACTATACGTCACCCATCCTCATCAAGTACCTGAACAGGCAGCAAACCCAGACTGTGGGCACAGTACGGGGGACGAGGAAGAACATGCCGGAATTTCCCCAAAAGACCAAGAAGAAGGACATCTTCCTCAAGCAATATGGTCCGATGCTGGTAATCCATT
Source organism: Lithodes maja (assembly GCA_037953745.1). Classification (NCBI taxonomy): domain Eukaryota; kingdom Metazoa; phylum Arthropoda; class Malacostraca; order Decapoda; family Lithodidae; genus Lithodes; species Lithodes maja. The sequence goes on from JBAKBP010004321.1 coordinate 27,603, forward strand.
GGCACGACCAAAGGAAGGTCAACATGATGAGCACCATCCACAAGGGCATCTGGCAAAGTCAACCACAGGACCAGGGAGCCCATCATGAAGCCAGAAGCAGTTATGGACTACAACATAAACATGCGTCTGGTTGACAAGTCAGACATGCAGGTCGGCTTCATCGACTGCCTGCGGACCTCCTGCAGGTGGTATAAGAAGTTCTTCCTGCACATGATGGATGTGTCTGTGCTCAACTCGTACAACCTGTACAAGTTGATGAACCCCACAATGCCCAGGAAGTACACCAACCTTCGGAGATTACCGAAACAGCTCATTCTGGATCTCATTGGGGAATATGCCGTGCCTGAGGATGCCCCACGAGTTCAACATATGCCAGGAGCTGGCACCATGGACCGCACATACGCTTCCGAACACCACAGGAAGCACAGGATCGTCGCCCTTCCCATAGCTGCTGGTCGCAAGACCCAGAAACGGTGCCATGTCTGCAGCCACACCACCCGAAGACCCCAGACAACCACCAAAACGTTGTATCAGTGCCAGGAATGTCAGGTAGCACTGTGCATCACGCCTTGCCACGATGATTTCCACATCCTGGTAAACTTCTAAGTGGCACTGACCCTGAGAACACTAGTGAAAGTGACACTAGAACAATAAAACACTATGTGCAAGTGAAAGAGACACTATTCTATAATTATTATAAGTGCAAGTGACACTAAAAACAATATAACAATATGTGCAAGTGAAAGAGACACAACAACTATATATTAGAGTAACTATTCAATAAGTATTTATAAGTGAAACCTGTAAAAAGTGAAAGTGACACTAAAAACAATATAACAATATGTGCAAGTGAAAGAGACACAACAACTATATATTAGAGTAACTATTCAATAAATATTTATAAGTGAAACCTGTAAAAAGTGAAAGTGACACTAAAAACAATATAACAATATGTCTAAGTGAAAGAAACAACCAAATGTAATAATTACAAGTGTCAAATACGATACCGTACGGTATTGTACGCTTGCATAGCCTAGCCTAGCCTAGCCTAGCCTCTAAACCTAGTAAGTGAAAGTGACACAAAATGTATAATAAGTAATAATAACTCAATAATAACAGTGAGAGTGACAATAATTCATAACAAGAAGAGTAATAAAAGTGAAAGTGACACAATACTATTACAATAACAGTGAAAGTGACACAATAATATTACAATAACAGTGAAAGCGCCGAAAATATGTTATATAAAGTTTCATATAACTCAAATAATGGTTGAACAAGTAATAAATGACACAATAATATCACATTATCTCCATAAATACATAATATCGTGTACCGGTACAAAAGCCACGGGAGCGACGAGTGACTTAGTGCGTGCTAGCCAGGGCTGCGGCGAAGCGTTCGGACACAGGCGAAAATATGCGGGAAATTACCTCCATTCCCATTATCATATCTCGGCAACCACTTGTCGTAGCGATGTCAACTCAACGCCATTCTACAGACGAAGGTTGGTTCTACACTATGCAATTTAGTTGACTGCTCTAGGTGGTCTCAATCAGTAGATATGGAACTGTGAACTTAGCCATTTTTCAGGAATACTCCCGGACATGACGATCGCCTCATATGAGAGCCCTCGGATCCGGAGGGTTAAACGATTTTATTTAGTTCAAGAATTAAGAGGCTTCGAAATATCTTAATTGACACTTATTACTACCACAGATCCTTCTTAAGCTGCACAAAATCGTCTAAATATAGCTCGAATAAAAAAGACGGCACCGATACAGAAGAGGTTAAGAGAGTGAGAGGGTGAACACATCTCTACCTAACCAATTCTCTCCATCTTATCTTATCTGTAAGTTATGCCAATCTAGCCTATCTTAATCTATTATATATTAACTTATAATAATCATAACCTTGCTCCTTCTAATATTACCTTCCACGTCTTCTTTCAGGTCCAGGTGGTCCAACTGCTTGGTTCGTTGGTCCAAATCATTGCTGTGGTCCAACTGGTCCGGGAAGTTGTTGACATTGTAGAGTGTCTGGTTTGGTACTGCTGAAGATGATTCGGTCCAACTTGTGTTACTGGAAGTACAAGACAGACTATAGTGACGTCACTACATAAATATAACAATAGTAGAGTTATGGCCCTGGCCTTGTTTGGGACCTTGGAGCTGTTCGGTCAGACAGCCTGGGGAACAACAACAACAACAACAATAATACTGCAAAATATCACGAATCTCCTTCATATGTACAAATTGGAGGCTGGAGCAATACAGACTGTAGTGACGTCACTGCATAACTATAACTATAGTAGTCAGTGGAGCATATAATCTCCTTCATAAGTATAAACTAGAACAAGTGTCATCCAAGTTCGTGTAAACTGTTCTGTGATGTCGGACTGAGCAAAGTTAGGCCAACTGGTCACAACAGAATGAAGTTGAGCGATAGAACTGGGCTGAACGGCCAAATTATTGAATTGGGTCAAGCAGTTGAAGTACGCAGAGCGGCGATATGGGTTGACTGATTAATTTGGGTTAAGTGGTCAAATTATAATACAGTTATTTTTTCTAATTGAATTTTGCTAAGCAGACAAATTAAGTTGAGTGGTTATATTGGGCAAAGTGGTCTAAATGGTTATCAAAGAAGTGGTTATCAATTGGGTCAAGTGTATGAATCACATATTGTCTTAAAAAGCTACAATACATAACAGTAACTTTGTAACAGCTGTTGAGTGGGTGCATCGGTACATGCCATTAAAGGTGAATTCCAGGGGTGAAAGAAAAAAACGAAGTTTAATGCAGGGTCATAACTGAATATACTGTAATATGTATATGGGCAATATTGATATAATTCCATTAAACTCCTGAGAAAAACAATAAATGAATACGTCGTTGGCATTCTCGGCCATCAGCTGGGCGAGATTCAGCTGTTCAGCGTGACGAAAGAATATACAGGCAGCTTGTAAACAACACACACACTCGTAGAGTGTCAGGTCTGTTTTTCTTGATTGCTACCTTTCAATTAAATACTCAAGCTCTGCAAAACGTTGAACAATGTCCTGAAGATGTGGCGAACACCAAGATATAATCCCATCTCGTCAACAATAAACACACAGGCAATGTTTTGGGTGTTTATCCTGGTCCAGAAAGATAATAAGGGAGCTTAGCGAGGTCGTTTCAAAGGCCTATTTCTTAATGAAAGTATCGTTTTCTGTTCAATTTATATATAGCAGTCTCTTGACCAGACAGTGGTGAAGCCAAATATTGAGCTGTACACATGCCTACAATTTATAAGAGTTTCTCTCATCAAAAAGACCATAGATTCACCTACTTCCCATGTCGAGTATTCCCGACATTGACATCTGTGATGTCATGGTGAACAGGCCAGTTCTCGCAAAAATAAAATAAGTTAGATAAGCTATATTTCTATATTGTTAGGACACATTGATGAAAGTTCTTCAGTATCATATCCCTAAAACCAAGTAGATCCAAATGGACATTGTAGTTTGAATATATTTCACCCCTGGATTTTACCTTTAACTCTTTCAATATATTCAAGCTATTTATCGAAGACTTAATGCAAATTATATGTAATACAGTAAATAAAATTAACATTTGTTCCAATTAATATGTTCCAAATATTTGGCAACAATATTTTACTCAACTGCCCTCTAACATATTAATTCAACAAAGGAAGGGTCTCTTGCATTCAACATTATTTTCCGAATCTATTACTCAAGTTATCGTTTGTCGAGCAGTGAGATTTGGTCTAGCGTTAGAAATGTACTGAGCAGAGGAACTGTACTGAGTGGAGGAACTGTACTGAGTGGAGGATATGTACTGAGTGGAGGAATTTTACTGAGTGGAGGAATTGTACTGAGTGGAGGAATTGTATGAGTGGAGGAATTGTACTGAGTGGAGGAAGTGTACTGAGTGGAGGAATTGTACTGAGTGGAGGAATTGTACTGAGTGGAGGAATTGTATGAGTGGAGGAATTGTACAGAGTGGAGGAATTGTACTGAGTGGAGAAATTGTACTGAGTGGAGGAATTGTACTGAGTGGAGGAACTGTACTGAGTGGAGGAATTGTACTGAGTGGAGGAATTGTACTGAGTGGAGGAATTTTACTGAGTGGAGGAATTTACTGACTGGAGGAATTGTACTGAGTAGAGGAATAGTATTGAGTGGAGGAATTGTATGAATGGAGGAAATGTACTGAGTGGAGGAATTGTACTGAGTGGAGGAATTGTATGAGTGGAGGAATTGTATTGAGCGGAGGAATTGTACTGAGTGGAGGAATTGTACTGAGTGGAGGAATTGTACTGAGTGGAGGAATTGTATGAGTGGAGGAATTGTATTGAGCGGAGGAATTGTACTGAGTGGAGGAATTGTACTGAGTGGAGGAATTGTACTGAGTGGAGGAATTGTACTGAGTGGAGGAAGTGTACTGACTGGGGGAACTGTAGTGAGTGGAGGAATTGTACTAAGTGGAGGAATTGTACTGAGTGGAGGAACTGTACTGAATGGAGGAATATTGTACTGATTGGAGGAATAGTACTGAGTGGAAGAATTGTACTAAGTGGGGGATTTGTATTAAGTGGAGGAATTGTACTGAGTGGAGGAATTGTACTGAGTGGAGGAATTGTACTAAGTGGAAGATTTGTAGTGAGTGGAGGAGTTGTACTGAGTGGAGGAATTGTACTGAGTGGAGGAATTGTACTAAGTGGAGGAATTGTACTGAGTGAAGGAATTGTACTTAGTGGAGGAATTGTACTGAGTGGAGGAATTGTACTGAGTGGAGGAATTGTACTAAGTGGAGGAATTGTACTGAGTGGAGGAATTGTACTTAGTGGAGGAATTGTACTGAGTGGAGGAATTGTACTAAGTGGAGGAATTGTACTGAGTGGAGGAATTGTACTGAGTGGAGGAATTGTACTGAGTGGCGAATTGTGTTGAGTGGAGGAATTGTACTGAGTGGAGGAATTGTACTAAGTGGAGGAATTGTATTGAGTTGAGGAATTGTACTGAGTGGAGGAATTGTACTGAGTGGAGGAATTGTACTGAGTGGAGGAATTGTATTGAGTGGAGGAATTGTATGAGTGGAGGAATTGTACTACCGGTAAGTGGAGGAATTGTATTGAGTGGAGGAATTGTACTGAGTGGAGGAATTGTATTGAGTGGGGGAATTGTACTGAGTGGAGGAATTGTACTGAGTGGAGGAATTGTACTGAGTGGAGGAACTGTACTGAGTGGTGGAATTGTACTAAGTGGAGGAATAGTACTGAGTGGAGGAATTGTACTAAGTGGGGGATTTGTATTGAGTTGAGGAATTGTACTGAGTGGAGGAATTGTACTGAGTGGATGAATTGTACCTAATGGAGGAATTGTACTGAGTGGAGGAATTGTGCTGAGTGGAGGAATTGTACTAAGTGGAGGAATTGTAGTGAGTGGAGGAGTTGTACGGAGTGGAGGAATTGTACTGAGTGGAGGAATTGTACTGAGTGGAGGAATTGTACTGAGTAGAGGAATTGTATTGAGTGGAGGAATTGTGTTGAGTGGAGGAATTGTACTAAGTGGAGGAATTGTACTGAGTGGAGAAATTGTACTAAGTGGAGGAATTGTACTGAGTGGAGGAATTGTACTGAGTGGAGGAATTGTACTGAGTGGCGGAATTGTGTTGAGTGGAGGAATTGTACTGAGTGGAGGAATTGTAGTAAGTGGAGGAATTGTATTGAGTGGAGGAATTGTACTGAGTGGAGGAATTGTATGAGTGGAGGAATTGTACTGAGTGGAGGAATTGTACTGAGTGGAGGAATTGTACTGAGTGGAGGAATTGTATTGAGTGGAGGAATTGTACTAAGTGGAGGAATTGTACTGAGTGGAGGAATTGTACTAAGTGGAGGAATTGTATTGAGTGGAGGAATTGTACTGAGTGGAGGAATTGTACTGAGTGGAGGAATTGTACTGAGTGGAGGAATTGTGTTGAGTGGAGGAATTGTACTGAGTGGAGGAATTGTACTGAGTGGAGGAATTGTATTGAGTGGAGGAATTGTATTGAGTGGAGGAATTGTATGAGTGGAGGAATTGTACTAAGTGGAGGAATTGTATTGAGTGGAGGAATTGTACTGAGTGGAGGAATTGTACTGAGTGGAGGAATTGTATCGAGTGGGGGAATTTTATGATCGGCGGAATTGTACTGAGTGGAGGAATTGTGCTGAGTGGAGGAATTGTATGAGTGAAGTAATTGTATGAGTGGAGGGATTGTACTGAGTGGAGGAATTTGGTTGAGTTATTGAATGGTAAATATGAGGCAAGTGGTGGAATTGGATTGACCTGTTGTATTGGGCTGAGTGGTCATTCAATTAGTCACATGGTTGAATTGGGTCAAGCGGTCAAATTGAACTGAGTTAATTTAATCGGGCTAAGGTGATTGAATCAGGCTAAGGTGACTGAATCAGGCTAAGGTGATTGAATTGGGAAAAGATGATTGAATCACGCTAAGGTGATTGAATTGGGCTAAGGTGATTGAATCGGGCTAACGTGATTGAATCGGGCTAATGTGATTGAATCGGGGTAAGGTGATTGAATTTGGCTAAGGTGATTGAATCAGGCTAAGGTGATTGAATTGAGCTAAGGTGATTGAATCGGGATAACGTGATTGAATCGTGCTAAGGTGATTGAATCGTGCTAAGGTGATTGAATCAGACTAAGGTAATTGAATCAGACTAAGGTAATTGAATCAGGCTAAGGTGATTGAATCAGACTAAGGTAATTGAATCGGGCTAAGGTGATTGAATCGGGCTAAGGTGATTGAATCGGGCTAAGGTGATTGAATCAAGCTAAGGTTATTGAATCAAGCTAAAGTGATTGGATCGAGGTAAGGCAATGTATTTAAGCCAAGTGGTTGAATTGGAAGAACAGTTGAACACGCTAAAAACATGTTGGTAGTACTTATTGACTCAAAATATTCTCCTTAAAACTGCATGTTGCATTTTAGAGTTAAGTCCTTAAATTAACCCCTACTGAACCAGAGCATTTACATTTTATGTACCCCTCAATACCCCTCAATTCTTGCAAAAAAAAAAAAAAAAAAAATCTGCGGCGCGATATAATGCTTCCTGCACGAAAGTTGGAGAAAGTTGGAGAATAACTGAGGTGTGACGGGTGAGAGCAGCTAGCAGACAATCGGGTAGTGTTGCCAGTACCTAGCAGTAAGGCCTTCAAGTCATATTAGCGGCTCCTGCTAGCTATTTGCAGAGAACAAAGATCAAGTACTAGCGACAGATTACATCCGTCGCTCATACTACTTTAAACCATAAATGCTGACGGATTAGGATCGGCGCTTATACAGGATGGGTTAAGCATCGTGAAGATCGAGCAAAAACGTCTCCTGGTTGTTTTGGGAGGGCTTCATTTAGGGGGTTGCGGTAGGCGTGTGGTGGTGAGAGGCATCATATGTTGGCCAAAAATTAAGAGGGTATCACATGAAAGGTTTTATCGTCAACATATGATGGTCAACAGTGTTATGGCAACATTATCATTAACACGGGTATAGGAAACTAGACTGAAGATGGATACATTTTTTGGTGACAAAATTGTGTAAAACATTTGCCTCAGGAACTGTCAGACCAGGATAGATGTTGAGGGAAAGAAGGCTTGTGCGATACCGGCTTTAAGGGTAGGGGTTAATTTCCTCCCTAGACTTCTATCATGCCCAATATAACACCTCGAAGAACCCACTTTAAGAACAAAATCTAAATTTTTTGGTATGAAAATGTCTCGATTCCTCCCAAATTACAGGTTCGCTAAAGCTCGCCAGGATTTTTTTTACACCTAATGGCACAAAAGGCACAGAAATGGGGCAACAGGTTTTGTGTTGCCCTGTACCAGAAAAATCCCACCACTGCCAACAGCGAAACGCTGGGTGAGAAGAGAACTTATGCCTCCCGAAAATATCTGGGCCTGGGGCGGTTTCGAACCCGGGTCAGTAAGCATGCCAGACTCCCGCTCTTCCTCTGTACTATGGTCGGACATGATATACAGTGTTAAAAGGTTAAAAGGTTGAAAGGAGCACCTTGAGATGGTTCGGCCATATGGAACGTATGGGAAGCGAGAGAATGACTAAGAGGGTGTACGAGAGCGAGGTAGAAGAACAGAGAGGGAGATGTAAACCGAAAGAGAGGTGGAAGGATGGAGTGAGAAAGTATATGGATGAAGGCGGTGCTGGTTGGGAGGTGGGGCGTCGACTGACTGGGGACAGAGGCGCATGGGGGCGTTTCGTTCGTTGCCACTCCTTCGGGGATCACGGCGTCAGGCAATAGATAGATAGATAGGAAAGGTTATCTGAACTAAGACAAGTTGATGGTGTGTGAGACCCTATTGTAACAGAGAATGGCAAACATCCGCCATATTGGTGCCACTGGTGGTATCAGCCTCTCATTAGAAACACATATATTCATACCAATACTAAAGTTTACATTCGGAACTATGGTATTGGTTATTTAGCGTTTTTTTCTTATAAACTAAATTCTACATGAACAAAACCATCATTTCAATCCAGCCAAAAGACCCTCCGGCCCTTCCATCCAAGAAAGAAAAGAGAAAAGACAAGCTTCTGAAAACCCTTGGTCGTTATAGGGGGGGTTATAGGAGGGGTATTGTTTCTGGACCCTCTTCTCCCTCATGTTTAACCCCTCTAATTTTGAAATGTTAAGACCTTTCACCCCATTTCTTTGTCAATAATAGTACCTTTCGTGCCATTTAGTGGTCAATATTTTTCTGGCGAACAATAGCGAGCCTGTAATTTAGGACAAAAATACATAAATTTATGTCGAAAGGGGGTCTTGTTTTTGATGTCCTTTTTTAAACCTTGGAGGTCTAGGGAGGAAAGTAGACACATAAATAAATATATATATAAACAATATATCCCCTTCAGGCACATACAAATACTTAAGGGGAGGTATTTAGTTTGTTCCCTAGACCTCCATCAAGCTTAAAATTACACCCCCTTGAGTCCCTTTCAAGATAAATTTGTAAATTTTTCAGTAGAAAAATGTCCCGGCCGAAGGCCGGTTCCTCTTAAATTACAGGCTCGCTATCGCTCGCCAGAATAAAATCGACACCTGAATTGCACGAAAGGTCTTAATATGGGATGAAAGTTCTTAAAATCGCTAAACTAATGGGGCAAACGTTTTATAATATCAAAAGCAATGGGGCTAAACCTGAGGGAGAAAGGGGTCAAGAAAAAAATCCCTCGAGTGGACATCTCCCCTTAAAGCTAATACATGAGGAAAGGAGGGATAGGAACGGAAAACCCCAGTCAGAGGATGTAAGCTACATAAACTGTACAATACAGAGAATACATACAACAGTCTCAATATCACACACTTCTCAGAATTTACTTTATCATTCAACTGCTATTTCCATACTGTTTCACTCTTACACCCACATAATTGCATTAACTTCAATGGAAGATTTAAAGAATAGCTAAAGTAACCCTAATAGTTAACTGTCTTGATAGTGTAATGCATAAGAGCGCGGAATTTCGATGTGAGTATCCTAGGTTCGAGTTCCTGGAGTGTATTTGTTGATTTCATTAATTGAGTTTAGAGGTGAAGTTGGTTGGTGGACAAAAAAACATAATAATACTGACAGACACTTCCTGAAATTACTAACATCGTCTGGAGGTAGTCAGGATGAAACATAAGTTGGCTCTACCAGTTGGTATGCCACATTAAATACATTGTATGTATTTAAAAACATTCATTTTCAGTTAGTTTGGTGGAAAATAATGGCATACACAGAAAAGAAAAGGAAGTGTACTATTCCTTGCAGTATCATAATGCCTTTCTTCATATTATTTAGGCTAACATTTATTATACTTAAAGGGTAAATGGTTATACCTGTATTTCTCAATTGACTTGGTCCCTAGACGTCTTTCCTAAGCTGAATAAAATCGTCTAATTTTAGCCAGAATAAAAAAAAATCCTTGATTACCGAAAGCGTTAACCCCTACTGTACAGGCGACGTCTCTATAATATTATTCTAGCTATATTTAGACGATTTGGTGCAGTTTAAGAAGGATCTGTGGTAGTACAAAGGGTTAAGTGAGATGGAACGAAGCTGGTTCATATCTGGAGGACTGTTTTGAACTGAATAAAATCGTCTAATAGTAGCCAGAATAAAGTTAAAATGATATTACCGGTATACATAAATACATAAAACATACATAAAATGTTAAGACTGAGTGCTCCACACATACGTGCAGTTTCAGTCTCTTGTCCTAATGGCAGCGTTCCAGGCAACCCTGTCAAGTTTTTTAATTTGAGATCGGCACGTATAGTCCGATCCCAATTCTTCCTCGGTCCACCCCTTGGTTGTTTCACAACCACTTACCTTAAGGCAGTGCAAGACTGCATACCAGTGAAAATACGGCGTTCAGGCCATAATGATAAGCCCAAATGGTGGAATAAAGATATTTCAGACTGTCTGCTTGCTAAAAAATGTGCTAATGATAGATTAAAATCCTCACAAAATGACGAAGAACGGGTGAAATTTGTAGAGTTACGACGCAAATCTAAACAGTTAATTAAGCAAAGTAAAAATACCCTGGAGTTACATGTTGCGAATCAAAGTAAAACAAACCCGAATAAATTCTATAGTTATATCAGAAAGAAAAAAGTAGTTACTTCAACTGTTGGACCGTTAGTCGATGAAAATGGAGAATACACCAAAGACGAAGTACAAATGAGTAATGCCCTCAATACCTTCTTTACATCAGTTTTTACAACCGAAGACCTCAGTGATATCCCTACACCATCGCCGATTCAGATTGATAATTCAGATGTTCTAAGAAATATCACCGTTACAGAGAGAGAAGTATTGAATTGTTTAGATAAACTCAAGGTAAATAAAACGCCTGGACCTGATACAATCTCGCCTAGAGTTCTAAAGGAAGCTAAGGATGAGCTCTCCAAACCACTGACATTGCTATTCAATGAATCCTTGCAGTCTGGGACTATGCCTGATCAGTGGAAGCTAGCCAACGTAACACCGATATTCAAAAAAGGCAGCAAATCTCTACCCAGTAACTAGCGTCCAATTAGCTTAACCTCAATTGTATGTAAAATGCTAGAAACGGTCATAAAAGACAGACTCGTAAATCACTTAGAGGCAAATAACTTACTTAAAGATACTCAACATGGCTTTCGTAAAAAACGTTCCTGTTTAACAAACCTCTTAGACTTCTTCCACGATATCCTCAACCTCTACGATGAGAGTAAAGCTGTAGATATTATATACCTTGATTTTCAAAAGGCCTTTGACAAAGTTCCCCACAAACGTTTACTGCTAAAACTAAAAGCGCATGGAATACAAGACGGTGTGTTGAAATGGATAGAAAAATGGCTCAGCGACAGAAAGCAAAGAGTAGTCATAAACGGTAAGGCATCTAAATGGACCAATGTAAGTAGCGGGGTACTCCAGGTATCGGTACTAGGACCAATTCTCTTTCTAATTTACATCAACGACATAGATGAGGGTCTCACCTGTACAATCTCAAAATTTGCTGACGATACAAAAATTGCAAATAGCGTACTCTCGAAAGAATAACTTGACGATATGCAACACAATCTAGATAAGTTGTCATGTTGGGCCCAAATTTGGCAAATGAGTTTCAATGCGGATAAATGTAAAGTACTACATATCGGATACCTAAATGAGAAAGCAAACTATTCGATGAATGGCACTCAGCTTAAGAATGTAAACAGAGAAACCGATCTGGGAGTAACAATATCGAGTAACCTAAAACCGAGTCAACAATGTTCAGAAGTTGTTAAGAAGGCAAACAAAATAATTGGCTTTATAGGCAGGTCATTTGAGCATAAATCCAAAAAAGTTATCCTAACCCTTTACAATTCCTTAGTCCGCCCTCTTCTGGAATACTGCGTTCAATCCTGGTGCCCTTATTACCAAAAAGATATAAACAAGCTAGACCGAGTTCAACGTAGAGTTACCAAAATTATACCTAGCCTAAAGAACAAACCATACGAAGACCGTCTTAGAGAAGTAAATCTATTTCCTTTAACCCAGCATAGATTAACCCGGCAAGCGTGATAGGCCTCACGGAAGGCTTCCTATAGGGAACGCGATAGGCCTCACGGAAGCAAGACCATAAAAAAAGCTTTCCAAAAAAAAAAGGGCTTATCAAAACAAAGGAATTTGTCTCTAGGTGAGATAATTCCCCTCCAGTACTCATCCATGTAAATCTCACCCACCCCCCTCCCCTCCTTCCCCACCTTATTCCCCCCTCCCTCCCCTCCTCAATTATCACCTATTTTCCCTCTTATTATCATCATTTATCGGTTATTTTTCTCTCCCGCGATAATGTAGCACAAGTGGGTTGCAGAAAAGATCGTTATGTAACACCCAGACACCGGCCCACACCGCCCCGCTCGTCTCAGTTACCTCACAGACAGCGAGAGAGGAGGGTTGCCTGTGGCTCTCTCTCGCCTGAGATTATGACCGGGTGGCCAATATCTTCGTTTTTCACCACCCAAATGCTTTTCCCACTTATTTTAGCACTCTTGAAGGTTCATATATACATCATATATGTAAAATAAAAGCATACCGAAAACAAATAATGCTCAATATTGTAAATATAACGAATTCTGTCAGAATCCAAGGCTAGAAATTCACAAATAACTACCCTAGCCCCTAGGTCTATTTAGCGCTTGTCAGGTTAAGAGGTGACTTAATTTAAGTGTTCAAAATCATCAAAGGCATCGACAATGTGGACTGTAGTAAGTACTTCACTATCGACCAATCTAATTACACGTGGGGAAACGGTTGCAAAATTATTGGTAAATCTTTTAACTCACACGAATCTAAGAATTTCTTCTTCAATCGAGTTGTCAACTTGTGGAATGGGCTTCCCCGAAACATTATAGACTGCATCACCGTGGATTCATTTAAACTCCGCGTAGACAAATATCTCGCATCAAACCCGCGACTGACTGCGTTTGTAAATGAATAACTTTATTTTATCCCCCTCTCAGTTACTAACCCATCTGTCCCCTACTAACTTCCTAATCCTGCCACGGACATTTGTTCCAGGGCAGTAGTTCCCTTTCCAATGTTCCCTTACCCACTCTAAACCACTGTTTGGACACTTGATCCTCAGTGTTTTGGAGGACAAGCAGCCTAGAAGGGTCACTAGACCTGTTGTTGCTTGATTTCCTTTGTACTCCTTTGTACAATCACAGACCTGCATCTTTTCACCCAATTTTGTTCATCCAATATCTCCACATGCCCATACCATCCCAGTCTACTTGTACGCATCTCCTCGCTAATAATCTTTATACCTAAACGTCTCCTCAGCTCATCATTTGTTCTTCTATCCTGCATCTTGGCCCCACACATCCATCTCACCATTCTCATCACATTACGTTCCATTCTGTTGACATCCTCTACTTTAACGGCCCATGTTTCTGAGGCATATGTCATTGCACTTCTAACACAAGAGACATACACCTTTCCCTTCAGGGGGAGAGGCATTCTTTTCATGGTAAGAATTGGCAGCAGTTCTCTGTACTTCTGCCACATCTAATACTAGGGACATTGGCAGCCTCGGCCCCACCACCGGCAGAGATGGTATCTCCTAGGTAACAAAACTTGTCCACCAGTTCCAATGACTCATTTCCAAGATTCACAGCTACAGGATCATCATTTAACACAAGCTCGTCCTTGCACACTACGTACTCAAGGTTGTTAGTATTATACTCACTTCCTGGCCAGGGTAGGAGTCAGCAAGCCGGCTCCCACTGCAAATATAAAGCAATTATTAACAAATGTATTGTTTTGAACAATTATGCAACTTTTATAATTATATATGTAAACAATATACAGTATATATATATATATATATATATATATATATATATATATATATATATATATATACAGTATATATATATATATATATGGTGGCGCATATAATTTGGTCATCCAGCTAGAAGAAGTGGGCAATGGTGCATTTATATTCATTTATGTACCAAAGCAGTAAGCTGTGTGGTATGTCCTATTATTATTTTGCTTGAATAAGCAATACTTTCACAGCCATTAACTTTATTTCCTTTTATAATGCCCCATTAAATGCAAAATAGGTAGTATAAACTACTGGTATTTAATTAAGTTGCATTACAAATATACGATTATACATCATGATAAGTACAAGACGAAATACACATAATAATAGTGTATTGTCTTTACGTTTTAGGCGAGTTTTGATTATTTTCATAATATTTCCACAGTTTAACACATTTGCATTAACCCCTTATAATTCTTTACCGGCAACGTATTCATAATTTGATTTCAGCTGTATTTAGACGATTTTATGAAGCTTAGGAAGTATATATGGACGCTAAAATGACTAATTGAGATGGTTTGTAGCCTCTTTATGGGTAGACGTCCTTCCCAAGCTGAATATAATCAAGTAAGGATTGTCAGAATATAATAAAAAGTACATCACCGGTACAGAAAGGGTTAAGTAGACACAAACGTCCACAGGACGATTTTGTTCTTAAAATCGTTGTAAGTTCCCTGTTTTCCGATATATCGAACTTATAATAGAGCATATTCGGTTTGTGTGTGATACCATCTATAATTATCACGTCACTCAAAAAAAGTAGGCTATGTTATAGTTTGGTATATCAGAAATTAAGAAACTTAAAAAAAATTGAAAACGCCATCGTCTTCTGAGCGTATGTATCTTCTTAATGCAAATCTTTTGAACTATCGAAAACTAATCAAAATAATCAAAATACCGTAAAATACAAGTGAATGACCTTGTATTGAGCATACTTCATCTTAAGCTCAACATCATTAATAAATGTGTTATTTGTAATATAAAATATCCATAGGACGGACCACGCAGCCTAATGCTTGGCTAAATAAATGTATAGAAAGGCAACGGTTCCAATTTCTGCCAGATAGGTAACCAAAATCTCGGAGTGAAAGTAAAAAGTGCACTGTATCAAGGAATTGTTGTGCCAACAGTGATGCACGGGGCTGAGACATGGGCTCTGAAGAAAAAGGAGAAAAGAGGGCTGGATGTGATGGAGATGAGCTACTTGAGGAGTATGTGTGGAGTTACTCGTAGAGACAGATTGAGGAATGAAGAGATACGTAGGAGAGTGGGGCAGCAGGAACATTTATCAGCCAGAGTGGACAGAAGGGTGCTGAGCTGGTATGGTCATGTTGAACGAATGGGAGATGAAAGGCTTACAAAGAGAATATGTGAGTCAGGTACAAGGGGAGATAGAAGGGCAGGAAGACCCCCATTGAGATGGAGAGACTGTGTAAGAAAGGCTTTGGATGATAGAGGAATGACTATAGATCAGGCAGGGGAAGTGGTGGTGGACAGGAGTGAATGGAGAATGCTTGTGAATAGTTGAATGAACACGTGGTCATTTGGAGTAAGGGGTCGGGTGCAAGTTGGACTAGATAATAGTCCATCAGGCGCCTGGCCCGGGGAGACGATTAATATGAAGGGTGCGCCTGGAAGTGTGGTGGGAGGGCTTGTGGCTTTGGCTCCGCTGCATGTCTGCCTGCCGAGATCGGAACCTCTCCGGGTGGTCGGGGGCCGGGGAGTGCTGGAGCGACCTTGGTGACCCTGGTCTCTGGGTTTTCTCCTGGGTGACCTGGATGTGTGTGAGTTTGTGCTTTTTGTCTGTGTTTATTTGTTGTTTTATGTTGTTTTTTAGTTTTCCCTGTTCTTGCTCTGTCTTGAGTCGGCTACCCCAAAATGGGGATTGGACCTGAGCATGTAGATAGATAGATAGGAAAAGAAGGATCCCCATTTTGATCAATTTATTTTCAAACTTGCAATATTTTGGACGGTCGTCCATCATCAGGCTACACACGTGATCCTATAATATTTTTTATAGATAATATAATATAATAATATAATAATTTTAATAGATAAATTTTAGATCCTTCCTATGCTGAATTTAAAAATCTGTGTATTCATTCATTTATAGGATCACGTGTGTAGAGCCTGATGATGGACGACCGTCCGAAATATTCCAAGTTTGAAAATAAATTGATCAAAATGGGGATCTTTGTTTTCCTAGTAACCTTATTTTTAATATAAATAATAATAATAATAATATATATATATATATACCGGTATATACAGTATATATAAATATATATATATATATATATATATATATATATATATATATATATATATATATATATATATATATACTTATATACACTGTGTGTATGCTGGAGTAAATAATACAATTATAGCCTATATAGGTTTGAGTATAAAGGAGAGACTTACTAAGGAGGACTGCCAGCCACATCTTGTCCACCAACACAACCCTGGAATATACACACATTATGTTAAGGGGGGTCATCGTTATTTTAAGGGGGGTCATCGTTATTTTAAGGGGGGTCATCGTTATTTTAAGGGGGGTCATCGTTTTGTTTTGTATCTTTCTCTCCTTTTATCTCTTTCCCTGGTTTGTATCTATTCGGCCCCATTCAGCCAACTGTTTTATCTCTTTCCCTGGTTTGTATCTATTCGGCCCCATTCAGCCAACTGTTTTATCTCTTTCCCTGGTTTGTATCTATTCGGCCCCATTCAGCCAACTGTTTTATCTCTTTCCCTGGTTTGTATCTATTCGGCCCCATTCAGCCAACTGTTTTATCTCTTTCCCTGGTTTGTATCTATTCGGACCCATTCAGCCAACTGTTTTATCTCTTTCCCTGGTTTGTATCTATTCGGCCCCATTCAGCCAACTGTTTTATCTCTTTCCCTGGTTTGTATCTATTCGGACCCATTCAGCCAACTGTTTTATCTCTTTCCCTGGTTTGTATCTATTCGGCCCCATTCAGCCAACTGTTTTATCTCTTTCCCTGGTTTGTATCTATTCGGACCCATTCAGCCAACTGTTTTATCTCTTTCCCTGGTTTGTATCTATTCGGCCCCATTCAGCCAACTGTTTTATCTCTTTCCCTGGTTTGTATCTATTCGGACCCATTCAGCCAACTGTTTTATCTCTTTCCCTGGTTTGTATCTATTCGGACCCATTCAGCCAACTGTTTTATCTCTTTCCCTGGTTTGTATCTATTCGGCCCCATTCAGCCAACTGTTTTATCTCTTTCCCTGGTTTGTATCTATTCGGACCCATTCAGCCAACTGTTTTATCTCTTTCCCTGGTTTGTATCTATTCGGACCCATTCAGCCAACTGTTTTATCTCTTTCCCTGGTTTGTATCTATTCGGCCCCATTCAGCCAACTGTTTTAATATGTTTATCCCCATCCAAGTGTCGATTTCTTCCTGGCGAGCGATAGCGAGCCAGCATTGTATGGAGAAATCCGGCTTCGCCTGAGACATTTTTCGATCGAAAAATTTACAAATTTAGCTTTCTGTCAAAACAAAATATATATATACTGTATATGCTGGCTGGCTACCGCTCGCCAGGAAAATATTGACACCTGGATGGGGGTAAACGTCTTAAAACAGTAAGCTGAATGGGGCCGAATGGATAAAAGCCAAAGAGAGAGGAAGAGAAAGAGAAAAAAAGCGAGGTGGGCTCCCTTAGCAACATAGCATATTGTTGTATCTTATGCATAGTGTTGTGTATATGTATATGTGTTATAATGTGTATTATGTCAGTGGTGTTGTTGTGTGTGTGTGTGTGTATCTGTCAAGTGTTGTGTGTATGTGTATGTATAACTGTTATTATGTGTATGTTAGTGTTGTGTGTATGTGTATGTGTAAGTGTTATTATGTGTATGTATACAAATTATTATGTGTATGTATACGAATTATTATGTGTACATGGAAGAGTTGATGTGTGTTTATCTTTATGTAAGTAATATTATGTGTATGTGTATGTGTATCTGGTGGTGTGTATATATATGTAAGAGCAAATAAACTAATGAAAGCATTATGGTCCTTCTGGAATTCGAACTCGGGACACCACACCCAGAACATAAGCATCTAAACCATTACACCACCACCACAGTTATACAATACACACAAATATCTGTTGAGGAGATGAAGACAAACAATATGGTCTATAGGATCTCATGTTACACTCTAAATAATTATAGGTATGAACAGGGTATGCAAAGTGTCCATTATAGTTTACCCTTCTACTGGTATATGTTAGTAGTATTTATCATACATAATACATGTATAGAGAGGCATATCACCATCACTATACCCTAATCTATTATATTCTATAATTATACTCAGACACATTCCACACCTTTCCTATTTGTTTTTATTTTTTTCCCCTCTTTTTTTTTTGGGGGGGGGGGGGACTCAAGAAAGAGCCAGAATAGGGACAACACAACAGAAAACAATTAACACATAAACACAAAATACAAATTCACACACATCTACTGTAAGTCATCCAGGAGAAGACCCAGAGACCAGGGTCACCAAGATCCCTATACCCAGAAATTGGATATACCTCTCTCACATAAATTTCATATACTCTAGTGGAGACCATCTTGACTTCCTACCCAGAGTCTCAACTTCAAGTCCCGCTCAGGCTTGAAGTTTTTTTACTAGCCCTGGTTACTACCATCTCCCTTGAGCAAAGGTATGGATAATAGTCTGTCAGTAATATAGTATGTTCACTATTGTTTAGTATGTCTGGGGCTATTGAATCTTGAAACGAGGGTTAGATAGAAGATGGCTCTTAAAACCCGGGAGCTGCGGGGAGACTCTTAAGAGTTCCCCCGGCGGACTGCGGGGAGACTCTTAAGAGCAGAGCTTTTGAACGTGTACCAAAACCGCGCGTTTATAGCCAGGCGGCTGAAAATTGGTGTGGGTATAGTACTACATGTCAACTCTCGACACCACCCCGCCAAACGCTGGCTCCGCACTCGTCGAAGCACCACCGCGCCAGTAACCACGCACTAGTCATGGAGCCCACACGTCCCTCACGCTCGCTCCCTGATTACACAACCAGCCCTCCTTCTGGTAGTGTTAGCCGCCGTGGAAGGCAGAGGGTGGCTGCTAAAGACCCTACCTACCAGTACGACACGCCCTACAGCTCGGAGGACGAAACACCTGCACCCAAAGCACGAAAAACACGTGCAAGCGCGAGAAAGGTACAGAGGTCATTGGTGTTTCGGGACACTGCCACCACGACCCAGGCCACTGCAACAACCACTACCACCACCACTGCCACTACTGCCACCCCTGCCACCCCTGCCACCGGTACCAGCGACGCAGGAGGCCGCCCTAGGGCTGCAGAACCTGCGGGGGCAGGACAAATTAAAGGCACTGGCGTAGGGAAGAGAACCCGTACGCCAGCCACAGTGCCCCTACCACCACCACCACCACCAGCCGCCCCTGGCCCGGCTGCCCCTGCCGCCCCTGCCGCCCCTGCTGCCCCTGCCGCCCCTGCCGCCCCTGCCACCCCTGCCGCCCCTGCCCAAGGAACAGGGAAGGGGAAGGGGAAGGGGAAAAGGAGAGGGAAAGCAACTGCTGGCCCTGGTGTCCCTGCCGGCCCTGCTGCCCCTGCTGCCCCTGTTGCCCCTGCTGCCCCTGCTGCCCCTGTTGCCCCTGCTGTCCCTGCCGCCCATGCCGCCCCTGCCCAAGGAACAGAGAGAAGGGCGACAGGCACCACCATCATCTTGCCATCAAGGCCACGCACCACTGCTGCCCCTGCCGCCGCCCCTGCCGCCGCCCCTGCCACCGCCCCTGCCACCGCCTCTGCTGTCCCTGTCCATAAGACTCCCACACGTGCAAAAGTGACCCGGAAAACTCTGACACCATCAAAGTATGCCGCCCTGCTGTTTGATGGTGATTCGCAGGACATTGGCAGCCCGGGTTTCGACGACGAAGCCCTAGCACGGGACCAAGGGTGGGGGGATTTGGGAGTGGACAGTGGGAGTGAGTCCGACGTCGGTGACGAGAATGAGGAAGGGCATCGTCTGTCAAGTGAAGAGGAGGGTGATGATGATGCACTGCTGTATCGCGACCATGGAAGCGATATTTCAGACGATGAAGCAGACGCAGACGACATTCCGATCCCTGAGCTGCCTTCGTTCGATTGGTCTGACGGGGTCAATTTTGTACCTGACGTGCCCCAGTTCAATCCTGGGACGTCAGGAACAACTGACGACTGGCCCTGTGACGATCAAGCGAACGAAAGCGACTTCTTCCTCGCTTTTTTCGATATGGAGGTAATGACGTACATCGTTGCCCAAACAAACGCCTACTACAGGTGGGTGTTTGGCAGATTGGACGTCCTTTCTCCAAAAGCGAGAATTCGAGGCTGGGTGGATACGACTGTGGAAGAATTTATGACGTTCTTTGCCTTGTTGTTCCTCATGCCTCTGATCAAGAAGCATGTGTTGCAACACTATTGGAAGCACGACCCTCTCATCGCCACCCCAACTTTCAATAAGTTCATGACTCGTGACAGATTTTTGTTGCTGCTAAGATTTATGCACTTTGCAGACAACGAAAATCCTAACAGGATTGACAGGATATGGAAAGTTCGGGATGTGTTCACCATGTTGTTGGAGAGGTATAGGAAATACTTTTACCCCTTCCTCAATTTGGTGATTGATGAGTCGCTCGTGCTCTTCAAAGGACGTCTTGTTTTCAAGCAGTATATCCCCTTGAAAAGGCATAGGTTCGGAATCAAGCTCTTCGTTTTGTGTGACTGCGAAACTGGAATAGTGCTTGACATGATCGTGTACACAGGCACTGACATTGACATACCGAAAGCCGCTTCCAATGACCCCATGGGCATGTCAGGTGCCATCGTCAGGAAAATGTTGGCACCTTACCTGGGCAAAGGCCACATCATCTACACTGACAACTGGTATACTTCTCCTGCTCTCTGCCAGTTTCTTCATGACAACCAAACGGGATCATGTGGGACTGTCAGAAAGACAAGAAAGTTTATGCCTAAGTTCACCGGTAATGTCATTCCTCTTACAGATGCCTCCTCCAGTGACACACCTTCAGAAGACGACCTGGCCCAGGAACACCGCGAGAGGCATGTGCGAAGAAGGCGACGAAAGGGGCAGAAATACAAGCAGTTCGAGAAGTGTGGGAAAGTGATAGCCCTGAAGTGAAAGGATAAACGAGACGTCCACCTGCTTTCCACCGTCCACACAGGTGCCCAGGTGGATTCTGGCAAAATCCACTACCGAACCAGGAAGACCATCTACAAGCCTGACATGGTAGTGGACTATACCAAGAACATGCGCCTGGTGGACAAGTCTGACTGTCAGCTGTCAGGCGTTGAGTGTCTGAGGAAGACTGTGAAGTGGTATTACAAGCTCTTCCTCCACCTAGTTGATATAACGATGCTCAACGCCTACAACTTGTGGTTGGTGAAGAAGGATATGTCCCCAAACCAGAAGCTGAAATTCCGGGAGTTCGTCTACAACGTCTCATACCAACTCCTGGAGAAGTACGGCACCACCACTCACAGACGTACAGCATGGCGTGGGGATCACGTTCCTGACCGCATCCAGCTGGGTGTCGAAAGACACTACCCAACCAACACCGAGCTGATTGGCACTCGTCACAGGCAGGCGCAGTGCATCGTCTGCAGCTCCAGTGTCAGGAAACCCCATGTCACCAAAAGAGTTACCTCAATGTGCACCGAGTGCAAAGTTCCACTCTGCCTGGGTGACTGCTTCAGGGACTACCACACCTTCAAGAATTATTGAGTGTCGCCCTCTGCCCTGCCCTGCCCTGGACTCGCCCCGTGCCCTGCCCTGGACTCGCCCCCTCCCCTGCCCTGCCCTGGACTCGCCCCCTGCCCTGCCCTGCCCTGGACTCGCGCCCTACCTTACCTGACCTGACCTAATTGATCACGCTACCTCATAATGTAACATATATATTATATAATGTATAAGTTCCAAAGATGTCCCTGTGATATAGCTTTTACATTATATAATTGTATGTTTCATTATTTAGTTTATAAGTTTCAAAGATTTACATGTAATATTCCTTTTTTTTTTGGTATATCAATCATAGACCCCTTTATGTAGAGGAGTCTATGATATCAATATATATGTTTGTTATTAGCCGAAGTAATGTGTATATCATTATTTTCTTACCTCAAATGAATTGTACAAAAATAAATATGTTTCAATAAATCCTGTCAAACCTACTAAGATAATACAATAAAACAATAAAAAAGCAAAACAAGGTCATCTCATTGTATTCTTATAATATGATATATTCTATGAATATTTCATATTGTTTGAATACAATGGCATGATCTTGTAAAAAAAAAATGTTATCAAACATTTTCTAGACAGTATAAAACCTTCCCCATAACCCCCTCCTGGATTCGACCCCACTACCCTACCACACTTTGAGTTTTCCAGTCCGCGACCTTACCAACCATGCCACAGGAGATCATACCAAATACCACTCCAAACTTTGTGTCTACAATCGAAATGACAATATAAAACAAAAAATGAATTATCCCACCAATTTACGTTTGTAAATTGATGGGATTATCAATTATATCATGCAAAGGTTTATAAAAGTTTGTCTCTGTCAAGAATTAGTAATTATATAACTTGATTCGGTCAAAAATTGCCCAAACACTCAACAAAATTGCCCCTCTCAGTGTGACTCCACTCATTTTCACACGGTCAAGCGGTCACGGGGTGACCCTTGCCGCTCCTTGATGCTCCAGACACAGCAGCTCTGTCTGGGAACAAAATTTGTATAAATACAATAATGCATAAAATACTCTTCACAAATACATTTGTATTGTATAATATTGTAAATAAAAATGAATAATAACTGTGTGGGTGTCGAAAATTGCTCAACCAGCTTTCTTATGTCTCGCCTATGTGCGTATATTGGATTATACATAGTCATGACTGTCATACAAATACTTGCAGTAGGTCTCGAATATACATTTAGATTGCATATTACTTGGAAATAAATAAATATAAGTTTCTCTGGTGGCAATCTACCCTTTCGCAAGTGTAAGGAGACACCAGTCTATATTTAGCTCTCTATCACAAAAGGCAATCTGCCTGTGTTTACTGACCACCCTCGTTGCTGGTCTATAATATAGTACTTTATTTACAGTCAATGGCCTACATGTTTCTGTGGTACTTCACATGTGTCTAAAATGCAATGTCTGCTTGCATAAAAATGCAATTCTGAAGTCCATTTATACGTACGACATACGCATGTCTCAGTTTCTCTCTCTCTCTCTCCATTCCTGACTCATGTTATTGTAGACCTCTTGGTGGCAACGAACACCAGACATCTGGTAGACATAAGGTTCAAAATACCAAGACATCCATACGCCTCGGGTGCCTCCACAATTATCACAAAGCTGGCTATCTATCTAGAGATCTCCCTGCCTGCCTTCCCTCTCTCCACGACTCACTCACTCCCTGCATGCCTCCCTCCCACCCACCCACCCCCACCCACCCTTTCAGGCTTCCATCTGCTAGAAACTCATTGATAATGTGCGTAAATATCGCATGAATTGGTCTATATGCGGTATATATTTTGATATATGGCACGTCTACATACATACAAGTCTGTATTATAGCATGACAGTGCTCTAAGTACAAGATATAAGTGATATTTATGGCGTAACACACCCTCTCCCCCTTTCATTCCCAGCACAACTCATTCACACCTTGGTTCACGCATAGAAACTCATTGATAATGTGCGTAAATATCGCATGAATTGGTCTATATGCGGTATATATTTTGATATATGGCACGTCTACATACGTACAAGTCTGTATTATAGCATGACAGTGCTCTAAGTACAAGATGTAAGTGATATGTATGGTGTAAACCACACTCTCAGCTCATAAATTGCCGCCAAACCTCCAACACATCTTCATTCCCGCCTAAAAATGATCTTATAATTCCCTTATATATTGCAATTTTTGGTCACTATGAGGCATATTCATTGTTATATGGGTGGCCTACACACGTATACATACTCTACATAGCCTAAAAGGGCTCAAAAAAGGAGATATACGTGATAATACGCGGTAACCCACCCCCTCCTCCCTCTCCTTCTATCCCCTGGGCGCGTGAAAATTCGGCAGGGAAATCTCGCTGCTCGATGACAATATAGCCGCGCGGTGCCATTCGCTCCACATTTTTCAACTACGGACCGTTCCCCCACCCCCCCCAGACATTTTTTGGGGGGTCAAATATATATGGGCCGATGCACGCAAACATTCCCTACACGATGATGTACTTTTTATCGAAATTGGCAATGGGTCCCAAAATCATCATACATGCACACAGTCTTACCCTGTAGAAAACCCCCTGTGCGCACGTCTTAGGTTAACCCACTGAGCCCCAGCGACGCAGGGTTTGAGTCTACAATGTATATAACGCTAAACCCCAGCGACGCATGGTTTGCGTCCTGGCCGGTCCGGTCCTAATTACTCCGGTCCTATGGCACCCCGAGGGCTCAGATTTGTATGAGAACTGTGTAAGTATCCCACGCACCCATGCCGATGGTTGAAAACTCTCAAATTCCAACCGCGTGTGCATGAGCGCGCAAAAACATGTTTTTTTGGGGAAATTGCCTTCAATTTTTTACTCTTGTAAAATCCGTTTTCGGGGGCATTGTAGGACCATTTTTTGCACTTTTTGACAAATTTTTTTTTTCCTTCATTCCTAACCCATTCGCTATTGTTTCTGGAATAAAAAAAAAAATCAGAATCAGCCGGTCCTGGGTGGTACATTTATTAATATTTAGCTGGTACTCAGTGGGTTAAGACCTCTACAAACTTTATCCAGTGCATAAACAATGTTCCAGATTCCTACAGAGTGCTACAACAATGTCCAGGAAATATGAGGTAAGAAAATAAGTTAACCCTAATCATTCTGCTCAGTACCTCCTCCATAAACCGCCTGCTAGATATTGGTGGCTTCGGTGGGATGCGATTAACCCCTAAAGTCAATCGAACTATTAAAGTATAAATAAGCCTCCAAAGAACAATTAATTAGACACTTAATAACCGTATAGCAACCTTGAACAACAACTATAGACTACATATAATAACTGAGCTAAAAGGAAAAAAGAAAAGACAGCAGTAGTGTACAGTGACAACATTATTCAGTGAAGAATCAAACAAGTACAGTTCCAAGCAGAGGGAGATGGTATCAGTGGGCAAACAAACTTTCTGTAGACTCAACAAGCAGCAAGCTGAGTTAGTCTCCCAGGCGCTCATAGCCTTGAGCGGGTGACTCATCCAATAGTCACCCACCATCACCAATCACCCTTCACTCACCCGCTCTCTTAACCTTGCCAAGACGAGCGAGTCAGGAGTGAGCGTGGTCTGACGTATGAGTGACATCACCGAGAGCTGGAGCACAGAACATATCGTCCACCGACATATCATGGACCATTAGGTCCACTGACGCACTACTTACTGACGCACAGCACGGCTTTCGACCTAAGAGGTCGTGCGAAACTCAGCTACTGGTGACCACACATGACATTTCCCGATCCCTTAATGACCCCAAAATTAGACAAGTAGACGCCATAGTACTTGACTTCGCCAAAGCCTTCGACAAAGTCCCACACCAGAGACTTCTAGCAAAATTAGATTATTATGGCATCTGAGGACCACTTCTTCACTGGCTTAAGACTTTTCTAACTATTCATGAACAACGTGTTATTCTCGAGGGCTGTCATTCTTCTTCTGTATCTGTAACTTCTGGGTCCCACAGGGCACCGTCTTGGGCACCCTACTTTTCCTTTCATATATTAATGACCTTCCACTATATCTCACTTCTACTACTAGATTTTTTGCAAACGATAGCTTAGTTTACCGACCAATTATCAATAGGGACGATTGCCTCTGACTACAAGACGACTTAACTGCGCTTGAACAGTGGGAAGCCAAGTGGCAGATGACGTTCAGACCTGACAAGTGCCACCATATTTGCTTCACCCGTTCAAGTAAAACCATTCCATTCCCTTACAAACCTCACAATACCCTTTTAGATACCGTTCCCTCCCACAAATATTTGGGGGTCCACATCCCAGCGGATATGAGGTGGACCACACACACGAGCAGCGTCAGAGCAAAAGCTAATAGTGCCCTGGGCTTCCTTCGCAGGAATCTCACAAAGTGTAACTCAAACTTCAAAATTCAAGCTTTCAAATCACTAGTTCGGCCACACTTAGAATACTGCGACTCCGTCTGGGATCCACACACTCACAATAATATCAATAAATTAGAGGCCATACAAAACAAAGCTGCAAGATGGATCAGACGTGATTACAGACATACTACATCAGTCACTTTGCTCAAACAAGACATTAAACTAGACCCCCTTGTAACAAGAAGACAAATACACAGACAACAAATGCTATACAAAATCACAAACAATCTAGCGAACATAGATACAAATACATATTTACACCCTACAAACATACGATTTACGAGACACAGCCACAACTTAAAATACCACACTTATCAGGCAAGCACGGACATATTCAGACATTAATTTTTTCCCCGCAGCATCCAAGAGTGAAATCACCTCCCATCTCACATAGTTAATAGTCCCACACTTCATTCCTTTAGAAATAGGATCACTACTCATTATCTCCCTAATCCTTGACCCGATCCTATCCCTTTCTCATAATTCCCCTGCACAACCCTCGCATATCACGCTGCCCGAGAGCAGCCCTCTGCAGGTCCCCCTAACAAGAACAAGAACAGAAATCTACGGGACACCGATGTACCTCTTCAATAAAAACTGATAGAGACGTCTACAATCAACACGACCTACAAGCAGTACCAGTTACTTGTAATAGATTAGTTATAAACTACATTGACACATAATAATACTAGTGAATTAGTACTAGCAAACTTACAAGACAGCAATGCCAGTGTTAATTCATTATCTTAGTATCAAACTATTTATTTACTTCGAGTTTTTGAGGTGTACTGCACGTCCATCTTATGTAATTTCTATTAAATTCAAGTTTTGTTTAAGATTATATCTCACACTAAGAGAAAATATACTTACTTCCTTAAATAATTCGCTCTTAGACGTTTTTACATTTGAAGGCCTCACATTAATATATTTTATTTGCAGTAACAGTACATTAACCCTCGTCTAGCGGGTTTTTGGCGGCTTATTTGGGCATATTCAGGCCCTCCTGAATGATAAATTAAGTATCTGCATGAAACAAAATGTATTCAGCAAAAAACTAGGCGCTAAAAGCTTCAAAATGAGACCAGAACGAGCTATGTAGCACTCATGGTTCTCATACAGTGGTACCAGTAACATGGGAGTTTCGCGTATAGTGGTATATTTTTCCTAGCTACGCTCAACACTGGCTACACTGCCGGCCTCTCGAGAACACAGGGAGGGTGAGTCAGTGGGCGGCGGTAGGCCCTGGGAGTCGGACGTGTGGCCCTCTGCACTCACGGCCATTTGCACTCGATTTTAACCCTTTAAAAGCCATAATAATGCTCCTAACTTGCTGCAAATTGGTGCCCGGCTATAGCCGGGCGCCGCTCTTTAAGGGATAAAGAAGTTTTCTAACAGTCATCAAACCCTTCTTTTCTGTTACTTCGTGTTTCATTTGTCTTTTTCAATATCTTAGTAAGAGAATAGGCTATCCATACAGTGCCTTACTAACCTGAATTTCTTAGTATAAACGATGGTGAAATAAACATTCAAGGTTTCAATATGGTTAGGAATGATCGCAATAGGCATGGGGGAGGAGTATGTCTGTATGTAAAAAACAACCTCACACACACAACTAGGACCGACCTCCATGTAGAAAATCACGAAACTCTGTGGATGACCTACACCTGCCGAGGACAAGACCCATCACAATTGGGGTATGCTATAGGCCACCAGCCGACACACAATTCTTGACCAAATTTGAACGAACTTTGTCATTGCTAGACCCTCGGAATGAATCCATCATACTAGGGGATTTTAACCTGTGTTACAAACAACGAAATGATAGGCTTGTACGAGAATATAGGCATATACTGACAATGCACAATCACAAACAACTCATCACAACCCCCACACGTATCTCTGAGAACACTGCCACAATATTAGACCACATAAACTGTAACAGAGAGGACAAAATATCCCAATCAGGGGTTATACAGACTGGGATAAGTGATCACTTCGTCACATATTGCACACGGAAAACCACCAAAATTACCCTAGAGAATCACAAGGTTATCAAAACAAGGTCACTCAGAAACTACAATAAGGAAACATTTCTGGACATTTTATGGAATACAGACTGGTCTCCAGTGTTTGGAAGTACAAACGTTAATGACGCATGGGTTGGCTTCAGAACCATCATCACAAACATCCTAGACGAAATAGCTCCTCTGAAAGACATACGAATTAAAGCAAGGTCAGACCCATGGATCAACAATGACATACTACACCATCTGGAACACAGAGACAATCTGTTAAAAAGGCTAGCGAAACATAGACAGGATCAAGGTCTGAAACATGAGTTCAACAGGGCCAGGAATAAACTAAGTAGGAAAATGAAATCAGCGAAAAATAATTATTTTCACAATAAGGCAGAGGAATATCAGAATAATCCAAAGAAACTATGGAGGCACCTAAAAACAACAGGCTACAGCAACAAGACAAGGGATTCGTCTAACACTAATATTGCTCTCACCATTAATGATCAGGTTTGCCACGATAAACGACAAATTTCAACCTATTTCAACTCCTTCTTCACTTCCATAGCAAACACACTTGCACAGAACCTACCTCAACCTCTCAATAAATACACAACAACAACGGCCACCTTTCGTAATTTCTACAGAGATAAAGACATACACCCGAACACATTTAGATTGCAAAATGTTACACCAAAATACACTTTTGACGAGCTGTCTAACCTAAATGTACATAAGAGCACAGGACCAGACAAAATTCCTGCCAAATTTCTACGAGATGGAGCCATTGCTATAGCAGGCCCCCTAACCCACATCATCAACTTGTCAATTAACACCAACACAGTACCTGCTGAACTGAAGGAAGCTATTGTAACCCCTCTATTCAAGAAAGGAAATAAACTAGAAGTTGGCAACTACAGACCAGTTAGCATATTATGTATTGTATCTAAAATCCTTGAAAGAGCGGTATACACCCAAATTGAACACTACCTCAAACAAAATGATCTATTCTATAAGTTTCAATCAGGTTTCAGATGCATGTACTCGACAGACTCCTGTCTCATCCACTTAACGGATCACATTCGTAAAGAAATGTCAAAAGGTAACTACACCGGTATGGTTCTTCTTGATCTACAAAAAGCGTTTGACACAGTAGACCATGATATCCTATGTAATAAACTACAAGCAATGGGCATAGGATCTGTGAACTGGTTTTAATCTTATCTTAGTGGTAGAACCCAAAGATTCAAAATTGATGATAATATATCTGATCCTATGCCAATTAACTGTGGGGTCCCGCAGGGAAGCATCCTTGGTCCCTTACTCTTTCTCTGTTATATGAACGACATGGAACTGAGCGTCTCATGTAAATTATTACTGTATGCAGACGACAGCGTGCTTCTGGTTTCAGGAAAAGACCCAATAAGTATTGCCGCTTCACTTTCCAAAGAACTAGCATCATGTAGTGAATGGCTAGTGGACAATAGACTATCTCTTCACCTGGGCAAGACGGAAGCCATCTTATGTGGAACAAAACGCAAACTGAAAGACATTGTGGGCTTCTCGGTCAACTGTAATGATATTCCTATAACAACAGTGTCACAAGTTAAATATCTCGGACTGAAACTGGACGCGAGTTTGTCAGGTGAAACAATTTTGGAATCTATCCTGAGTAAGTGTAGAGCACGTATAAAATACCTGTATAGACAGGTGGGATGCTTGCCCGCGGCGACCAAAAAGACCCTCTGCCAAGCGCTTGTTCAATGTCATTTTGACTATTCTGTGTCATCCTGGTACTCTGCATCATCTAAATCAGCACAGCACAAACTTCAGGTCACTCAAAATAAAATGGTTAGGTTCATGCTGAACCTAGGACCCAGATCACATGTTGGCCAGGAACAACTTCAGTCACTAGGTATGCTCAATGTCTCTGACAGGGCCAAACAAATCAGGCTCACTAATGCCTTCAAAATGATCTATGACAGAGCTCCAGAGTATCTAAAGAATGATTTTGTTAAAGCAAATGAGAGGAGTGGACATAATACAAGAAACAGGATGTTTAATTTTAAGGTCCCGAGAATCCAAGGACAGGGTAAGCAAACATTCTTCTTGTGACGCACCCAGTGCGTGGCAACGCAATCTGATTGTACTCCTTGGTACTCCACTGTACCGCCCGTGATCTGGCTACCGTCAGCAGCTATGTATATTGAGTGTGACAACTTATAACTATGTTCTTTGTATCTCTGTAAAGGTCTCGTCATGTGCTAACCAGTGGTGGGTTTTGTTTTAAGCCATGTCGAGACCTTCCATTTAATATGTAGTATCAATAGAGAAGTTGATAGATAAGACAATGGGAGTTCAGAGAGAGAGAGAGTGAGTTAGGCTTCAGAGCGAGAGGGTAGCAACGCGCCACGCTGCCGGGGGGGTGGTTGCCAGACGTATGGACTGGTTGGCAGCCTTGCGCTTATAGCTAGGCGCGACAGGGTTGGTAGTCCATTGCTGCCTGCCTACGCTGCCTGGGCTGCCCATGTTGTCGTACAGCACATTGTCTGGAGGCTCGCTGCGTGTTCCATGATCAGGTTGCCTAGAACCTTTGAGATTCTAACATCCCTTGCCCTCTCTCCCAATTTCTCACGGTTGCACTCTTTCTCTCTGACGACATTACTCTCATTTCATTCTTCTCTCTATTTAAATGCATAACCTTCCCTTGAGGTCCTAAAGGAGTTTCAGCACTCACCTCTCGTATTACTCTTAGGACAAGCATATATTTACATGTATTAGATTTAAGGGGTTAATGTGAACAGCGATCTTCTTGATGAGGATAGTTGGTGAACGTTCTACATGTTCACGAGTTAGATGCCCCGCTCATCATCCCATTTGTGACTAGACTGGTGCCATGTGTAAGAGCCCGACCATGCCCAGGAGTTGTCTGTAGAGGGACGAGGACTTAGCCTTGATTTGCATACCGAGCCAGGAGCGAGTGTAGTACCCGAGACTACAGCTCGCTCGTAGTGCCGGTATAGTAGAGTAACGTAATTTATCTGTCCTTGTGTTCTCTACAGTCTTTTCCTGGGTTCTCGCTTTCGGTGCTGGGACTCGTTGTTCCTGTGACTTGGCCTGCTAGCTAGAACACATGGGGATGATGAGTGGGATATATCTTTATTTTACTATGCATTGCAGCTCTCTTTAAGTATATGTATGTAACACTTTACAATACACATTACTCACACACAAGACAACACTATTAATACTTTCATGTATCAATTAACTGCACTGTCGTTTTGCTGCTGTGTCCGGAGTTCTGTTGCGTAGGGCGCATACGGACTCAGAGGGGAGACAGAGTGAGAGAAGCGAAGTAGCCTATGCGGTAGTAGGCTACCGGCGCAGTCCTGTTGCCTGCAACCTTTTAGTTATTCCAAGTATAGATTCATTATTATAATAAGTGACTACTATTTATGTTCCTTCCATGTGTATTATTAGGTATCTACTGGATCATGAACATCTTGTATGCTACATGCTAGTGCATGTTAGTAGGGGACAGTTATTCTAGTGCACACGCTTTCAAGTAGGCGTGTACATTTGTCATTTAGCATTTCACTGTCATACCTTTAGCCTGCTTCTATTCTACATTATTAGAGGCTTAATATTAACGTAGTTTCTTGAGTATTGCATTTCTTTAGTAATAACGTAACCTATAAATGTCTGAGGGAGTTTAGCCTCATAGCCTACCCCTGTTGTACACTTTCGCCGAGTTAAGGTACCTCGTTACCGTAGACGATAACTCTGTAGGGCGTTGGTGCTTTTGTTGTCTGGAGCATATAGTATTTGGGACTGGAATCGAGCGTGTCGTTGTCACATAAGCCATTTCTGTCCTACGATCAAGAATCCCGAATATGTATTGCCGATCCAGCCGTAACAAAATGGCGACCTTGCACAAGATTCAGTAGTATCCTATCACATGTTTTTTGGAGAACTATTCTAGAGCTGGCTAGAATTTTCTTGCATATTGGAGGAATTTTTATTGTGTCATTATTGTATTGGTGGACTTGCAGATTGTTTCGTTAGGGGTGTCTAGAGTAGAGTCATTCAAGCATCTTTAACATTTTGTGAGTCGAGACTGCAATTAGTAATAAGCACTTTTTTTTGTTATGAACAGCAATTGTATAACCAGCACTATGTCTAATGACTCATCATTTACGGGGGAGGATAACACGGTACAGCCTACTGACCAGCAAGTACAACAGATATTTAGGGAGGGGAGTGTTATAAGTGGAGAGAGGGATGCCCGGGCATTTTTGCAGACACCTTTGACCGAACAGCGCCTGCAGGCTATTGATTGTTACGGTCTTCGCTGTTTAGCCACGGTTTTGGGGCGGGACTGTCCTGACAGTTGGCCCAAGAAGAATTTGGTGGCATGTTTGTTGGGTGATGGCGATGGGGCGGTGGGTGGAGTGGGGTCTTGGGGGGTTCCCTCCAAGCCTCCATTCCACTCTACCCCTGAGCTGGGCCCTCAGCCAGCGATTCTTAGCACGATGCAGCAGGAGGGTTCTCAATGGCAAGCTGGCTTACCCGTAAACACGTCTCGGTGTGGATCCCCCATTTTGTGCTCTCCCCCCCCCAGGCCTGTCTCCTGAGATGTTATTTCAGCTAGAACTAGCTAAGCTTAAGTTGCAAGAGAGTCAACAGGCTAGTATAGAACGGATTAAGCTGCAGGAGACTCAGATACAACAGGCTAGTATAGAACGCATAGAGGTTGCTAGAATCCAAGCCAATCAGGATGCAACCAGGTACCAGGCTGAAATGGATGTCGAGAAGTCTAGAGTAGAGACCACGGGGCGTCATCTCGGTGGTGGGCACTGGGTTACAGACTCACTTTCGCATTTAATTAAGTTAGTACCCGCATTTGATGAGACAGCAGTGACTGAGTTTTTTGCTCGTTTCGAAAAGAAGTGTCGTGAGTATGACTGGCCGGAGGTTAAATGGGCAGCATTAGTTTCATCACGTCTAGTGGGTAAGGGGTTGAAAGCCTACGATGCACTGTCACTGGACGAGAGTGTCGTGTATGGACTGGTGAAGGAGGCTGTGCTCCGGGCCTACGAACTGCAACCCGAAACTTATAGATTGAAGTTCCGTGGCGTGAATAAGAAGAGCGACGTCAGTTTTATGGAGCACGCACGGGACTTAACAGATGCATGTAATAACTGGTTTCGGTCCGAGCACGCAGAGTCGGCTGAGGAAATTAAGCAACTTTTCTATCTGGAACAGTTTTACAATTGTACTGGAACCGATCTAACGCTAAACATTAAGGAAAAATGTCCCAAGACAGTAGAGGAGGCTGCCAAGATGGCAGACCTCAGATTATCATTGATTCGTGGTTGCGGTGCCGCTCAGAGGGCTGAGTCAGGGCAGAAGGGGCACTATACCCCACCCACCAGAGTTTTCGATAATAACAAATCCTATGACACACATAACCACACTAAAAGCATTGCACCTAATAACACCTACAAACACAAGCCTCTCCCGTTTACTAAAGGTCAGGCCCCTTCTTCGCCCGCACAAGGGAAGAAGCCCATTGGGGATGTGAAATGTTACAAATGTCAGAAGCTAGGCCATTATTCATGTGAGTGCCCTAGTAACACTCCCGCTAAGCCGGTGTCATTGGTTCACAGTATCGGTGTGTCTCTGAAGGCTGCAGCAACTGCCCGGGGTAGGTTGTCAGCAGCTGAGGCACACGCGGTAAAGAAGCGTACGGAAGGCTCGACACCTGTCCGGGACACTTTCTGTAACCATCGGGGACACGGGTTTGTGAGCTGGGGGAGTGAACTACGGAGGGTTGACTTGCTGAGGGATACGGGGGCTTCGCAAACTTTGTTGAGGAACTTCACAGGGAAACCGATAAATGCGGCCAGAGTTGTTGTGGTGCAGGGTATAAATGCTACGAGGTCATACCCACTTGTGAGGTTGGAGTTGAGAGTGGGAGAGGTGTGCAGGGAGCTGGATGTAGGGATCGTTGAGTGTTTGCCAGTTGAGGGCGTCGACCTTCTTCTCGGCAACGACTTTGCGGTGCCCACTTCCGGGACTCCACCCTTAGTCGTTGCCGAGAGGGCGGCCGACGTGGATGGTGAGAATCGGGAATGGGTTGGGAGGTGCCAACAGGATGAGATGGCCTGTGTGGTAACCCGATCTCGCTCTGCGGCTCCTGCACAGCCTAGCACTCAACCTCGGGGACAGTGGAGGAAGGATCAGGAGAAGGTTACTAAGGGCAGGAAAAGGGACATTGATTCTGCTGCACTTCTCGGTGATTCGGTACTTGGACCTATAATAAACACGGGAGTTGACTCTGGCCCAGATATGGTGTGTAACAAGGCAGAGTTGGGTAAGACTTCGCGTGAGGCAAGAGCTGTAGCGAGAGCCACTAAGGCAGTAGAGCCTACTAGCCGGGGTAATGTCTTATTACAAAACCATCTTGATGCATTGACGCCCGGGGACATTAGTGAGCAGCAGCTGCAAGACGCTAGCCTAGCTCGTTATAGCAATGGTGCCATAGAGTTGGAGGAAGATGGGGATGCGAAGCCGGGAGATTTCTTTAGGCTCAACAGGATATTGTACCGCAGATTTCTAGACCCCAAATCGAAGTGGGAGGGCGGTGCGAGGGTAGTAGACCAGGTGGTTGTTCCAAATAAGTATAGAGAGTCCTTATTGTGTCTGGCGCATGATGTGCCGGTGGCGGGTCATTTGGGGGTAACAAAAACATTGGCGGCATTGGGCAGGTTTTTCTGGTGGCCTGGGGTCAAGGCTGATGTCTGTGCATGGGTGGCTGGGTGTGCGACCTGCCAGACAACGGGGAAGCCTAACCAGACAATCCCGAAGGCACCTTTGTTTCCCATACCTGTCACCGGGCCTCCGTTCAGCAAAGTTGTAGTAGATTTGGTTGGCCCTTTCCCGCCTACTAGTAGTGGCAATAAATTCCTGTTGACAATCATGGATGTGGCTACGAGATACCCGGACGCATACCCCATGAGAAACGGCTCGGCAAAGGCAGTTGTTAAAAACTTATTATTGTTCTGTTCCCGTTATGGATTTCCACGTGAGGTGCAGTCAGACCAGGGGAGCAATTTTACATCCAAATTGTTCAAGCAAACCCTTCAGTTGCACGGTATATGTTCTGTAGTGTCGTCAGCCTACCATCCCGAGAGTCAGGGAGTCTTGGAGCGGTGGCACTCGACCCTGAAGAGTATGCTACGCTGTTACTGTGCAGAACATGACACTGATTGGGATTTGGGTCTGCCGTATGTTCTGTTCGCTGCACGTGAAGTCCCAGGAGAGAGCCTGGGGTTCAGTCCAAATCAACTAGTCTTTGGCCATAATGTGAGAGGACCTTTAAGTATGGTGAAAGAGATCTGGGAGGGCGAAGAGAAGCCGGGGTCTGTACTTAAATATATCCTTGAGAGCCGGGAGAGACTTATAGGTTGCATGGCAGCGGCAGGTAATAACTTGGTTAATGCACAGGCGGTCATGAAGCACCAGTATGACGCCAAGGTGAAGCTTCGGGAGTTTTCGGTGGGTCAGGAGGTAATGTTGCTTTTACCTTTGCCTGGACACCCCCTTTCTGCCAAGTTTATTGGGCCGTATGTGGTGGCTAAGAAACTGTCCGACCTTGATTATCTCGTTGCAACACCTGACCGTAGGAAAAAACATCAGTTATGTCATGTTAACCTCATGAAAGAGTATGTGAGACGCCCCTCAGAGCCTCTCACTGTCCCTGTGCTGGCCTGCAGCGGCCAGGGTGGAGAAGGAGGTGGGGACAGTCATGCTGCTGAGGAGGATAGCTGGAACTGTGTCATTTCCGCGGAGCAGTGGGCGGGGAATACTGAACAAGAGGCTAGGCAAGCTGTAAGTCACCTGCCTGAGCACCAGGGTGCTGCTGTCCTAGGCCTGTTCAGGTCATACCCCTCTGTTTTCGCCGAACACCCAGGTCTCACTACTCAGGTAACGCACGACGTGGACGTCGGTGATAATGTGCCCTTCAAGTCAGTGCCCTACCGTGTGCCCCCGGTAAAGTTGCCAGCTTTACGGGAGGAGTTAAAGTACATGGTTGAGAGAGGGATGATCACTGAAGGTTATGTGAAGTGGACATCACCCGTCACGTTGCAGCCAAAACCTGACGGCAAGGTGCGGTTCTGCATAGATTTTCGTAGGCTAAATGGCTTGACCACTACCAACCCTTACCCTTTGCCTCGAGTTGACGACAGCGTGGACAAGATAGGGAATGCAAAGTACCTTACTAAAATTGATCTTGTAAAAGGCTACTGGCAAGTACCCCTGTCGGACCGAGCTAAGCAAGTTTGTGGTTTTGTGGTAGATGGCAAGACCTACCAATGTAACGTAATGCCTTATGGGCTTAAGAACGCACCTGCCACGTTTCAGAACCTGATGAACGATATTTGTGACGAAATCCCTAACTGCACGGTCTACCTTGATGACGTGATAGTGTATGATGACGATTTTGAAAATCACCTAAGGCACTTAGAGACCCTGTTTGGGAAGTTGCACGATGCTGGGCTGGTGGTGAACCTGAGGAAGTGCGAGTTTGTAAAGGATACTGTGCAGTATCTTGGCTTCGTGGTCGGGTTAGGCCGGGTGTGCCCCCCCCTGAGCAAGATACAGGCTATCAATATGTTTCCCAGGCCCACCACTAAGCGCCAGGTCATGCGGTTCCTAGGTATGATAGGCTATTATAGGCGCTTCATCCGGGGATACTCTACTGTCTTAGCACCGTTAACTGATCTACTGTCGAAGTCAGTGAAGTTCTGTTGGGCTGCGGAGTGTCAGAGGGCTTTCGACCTAGTCAAGCACCTGCTGTGTACACATCCGATTTTGAGAGCCCCAGACTTCTCCAGGAGTTTTCAGCTGGCGACTGATGCCAGCGGTGTGG
Source organism: Lithodes maja (assembly GCA_037953745.1). Lineage (NCBI taxonomy): Eukaryota > Metazoa > Arthropoda > Malacostraca > Decapoda > Lithodidae > Lithodes > Lithodes maja. Next base: position 64,734 of record JBAKBP010004321.1, read on the forward strand.
GTGCCGGGGCAGTGTTACTGCAGACTGATTCCGAGGGCTTGGAACACCCAGTGAGCTTCTTTTCTCGCAAGTTTAATTCGGCACAAAGGAATTACTCGACTATAGAGAAGGAGCTTCTTGCTATCGTTTTGTCGCTCAAACATTTCGAAGTTTATGTTCCAGCCTACGGCCCGGTAGTGACGATTTATACGGACCATCATCCCTTGAAATTCCTAAATCAGTTTCACAATCGGAATATGCGGTTGACCAGGTGGTCCCTAATGCTCCAAGAGTATAATCTCAACATTCAGCATATTGCCGGGAGTGAGAACGTGATAGCAGATTGTCTATCAAGGGTTGATGATCCAGGATAGTCGTGCACGGTGTGTGGGTTGAGCAGGAGTAAAATTAGGCTATCATAACGCCGTCCAAAAAGATTATAAAACAATAAAATAAACGAGAATTTTTTTTTTTTAGTTTTGTAAGTCTTTATTGTTGTAGCATGATGCATGCGATATTGTGTTTTATGTATAATTCACACTTCAGTTGTTGTGCACCTTTTGCAATTAGTGGCAGCTAAGGGTAGCAGGTCGGTTGGTTGCCTGTCAGATTTTGATAATGCTTCTAAGGTCGATTATCTAAAATCTTGGGGGGGCTGTGACGCACCCAGTGCATGGCAACGCAATCTGATTGTACTCCTTGGTACTCCACTGTACCGCCCGTGATCTGGCTACCGTCAGCAGCTATGTATATTGAGTGTGACAACTTATAACTATGTTCTTTGTATCTCTGCAAAGGTCTCGTCATGTGCTAACCAGTGGTGGGTTTTGTTTTAAGCCATGTCGAGACCTTCCATTTAATATGTAGTATCAATAGAGAAGTTGATAGATAAGACAATGGGAGTTCAGAGAGAGAGAGAGTGAGTTAGGCTTCAGAGCGAGAGGGTAGCAACGCGCCACGCTGCCGGGGGGGTGGTTGCCAGACGTATGGACTGGTTGGCAGCCTTGCGCTTATAGCTAGGCGCGACAGGGTTGGTAGTCCATTGCTGCCTGCCTACGCTGCCTGGGCTGCCCATGTTGTCGTACAGCACATTGTCTGGAGGCTCGCTGCGTGTTCCATGATCAGGTTGCCTAGAACCTTTGAGATTCTAACATCCCTTGCCCTCTCTCCCAATTTCTCACGGTTGCACTCTTTCTCTCTGACGACATTACTCTCATTTCATTCTTCTCTCTATTTAAATGCATAACCTTCCCTTGAGGTCCTAAAGGAGTTTCAGCACTCACCTCTCGTATTACTCTTAGGACAAGCATATATTTACATGTATTAGATTTAAGGGGTTAATGTGAACAGCGATCTTCTTGATGAGGATAGTTGGTGAACGTTCTACATGTTCACGAGTTAGATGCCCCGCTCATCATCCCATTTGTGACTAGACTGGTGCCATGTGTAAGAGCCCGACCATGCCCAGGAGTTGTCTGTAGAGGGACGAGGACTTAGCCTTGATTTGCATACCGAGCCAGGAGCGAGTGTAGTACCCGAGACTACAGCTCGCTCGTAGTGCCGGTATAGTAGAGTAACGTAATTTATCTGTCCTTGTGTTCTCTACAGTCTTTTCCTGGGTTCTCGCTTTCGGTGCTGGGACTCGTTGTTCCTGTGACTTGGCCTGCTAGCTAGAACACATGGGGATGATGAGTGGGATATATCTTTATTTTACTATGCATTGCAGCTCTCTTTAAGTATATGTATGTAACACTTTACAATACACATTACTCACACACAAGACAACACTATTAATACTTTCATGTATCAATTAACTGCACTGTCGTTTTGCTGCTGTGTCCGGAGTTCTGTTGCGTAGGGCGCATACGGACTCAGAGGGGAGACAGAGTGAGAGAAGCGAAGTAGCCTATGCGGTAGTAGGCTACCGGCGCAGTACTGTTGCCTGCAACCTTTTAGTTATTCCAAGTATAGATTCATTATTATAATAAGTGACTACTATTTATGTTCCTTCCATGTGTATTATTAGGTATCTACTGGATCATGAACATCTTGTATGCTACATGCTAGTGCATGTTAGTAGGGGACAGTTATTCTAGTGCACGCGCTTTCAAGTAGGCGTGTACATTTGTCATTTAGCATTTCACTGTCATACCTTTAGCCTGCTTCTATTCTACATTATTAGAGGCTTAATATTAACGTAGTTTCTTGAGTATTGCATTTCTTTAGTAATAACGTAACCTATAAATGTCTGAGGGAGTTTAGCCTCATAGCCTACCCCTGTTGTACACTTTCGCCGAGTTAAGGTACCTCGTTACCGTAGACGATAACTCTGTAGGGCGTTGGTGCTTTTGTTGTCTGGAGCATATAGTATTTGGGACTGGAATCGAGCGTGTCGTTGTCACATAAGCCATTTCTGTCCTACGATCAAGAATCCCGAATATGTATTGCCGATCCAGCCGTAACATTCTTCACTGCCATCAAAGACTGGAACGACCTACACAAGTCAGTCCGTGAAAAGAGAACACTGTATTCCTTCAGACGTAGCCTGAAGGAACACCTGAACCGGACAGCTGCGAGAAGGGAGCACCAAGCTTATGTCTACTACTAAATACGACATAAGAGATGGACTAACCAAACTGAAATGATTACTGATTACGGATTACTGATATTTACTATAGGATGTAAGGTATCTTAAAATAACCCCCTATAAATACTTTCTCTAAAGTATCTATTTCTTTATCCTCCCCATTTCCCCAGCTAACCTAATCCCACAAGGACCCCAATGGAAATACGCCTAACGGCCTTATCCTTAGTTGGAATTATGCAAGGCTGGTACATGTCATATTTATAACATACTATGTGGTACCAACTCTGTAAATTGCTAACTGAATAAATAATATTATTATTATTATGTAGGCTATCCCTACAGTGCCTTAATAACCTGAATTTCTTAATAAGAGAGTATCCCTATACAGTGCATTACTAACTTGAATTTTCCTAAATTTCCTTGTATATATATTTGTTGTGCTTAACTCATAGTCTAACTACCATAATTCATCCTTCAACTTTGGATAGAGGTGTGACGTTATAGTGAAACTTCTACGACCATTTATTCTATGCTAGTGACCTTGAATGTTTTCGTCATTTCAGAATTTCAGGTAGGGATTATGTTTCAATGTTTTAACTTTTTCTTGAATTAAAAGTGGAATTTAAGGAATATGAGTTTGAGCCTCAGTCAGACGCAGAGCTTGAAACAGGAAGTAGGGACAAAACTTGCTTCTGATCTTGACGACATGACTGATATTCTAGCTAACTCTTTCAAGGAGACATCGGACCACCCTGATACATCCTTAGCGCAAGGGAAAGTCTAACATATTTGCACACCAAATATAAGGCCCTTAGTGTCGCCCAGGCACGAAGGTTATGCTATTCTGAGACTGTGTTACGCACTTATCAGAATTTTTCTCCTATGTACGTCCTACATTTTAATAATTGTGCATAGTGCAGGTGTTATCTCCGTAGCAGAACGGAAAGTATCCACCAAAAACACTAGTGTACATTACCTGCGTCTCTAAGGTAGGTTTTAAATTGTTAAATTTCTAGGGCTAGGATTGAGGTTTTGTAGATGTAAGTGTAGAGTAGGCTTCAGAAGAACCTACTGCACCTACAGATAGCAACAGCTATGTCAAATTAATTTACAACTACAGCTCCGGCTACAGTTATGATGGCTATAACTAAAGCTACAGCTCCGGCTACGGCTATGATAGTTACAGCTATGACAGTTACAGCTATGACAGCTACAGCACTGACTACAGCTGTTACAGATACTACTGCGGCTACAGCCCCGACTACAGCCAGAGGCAAATCTCACGTGGATGCTCAGTCACAGCATAAAGTCCACTTGCTTATGTTTTCTGGGAAGAATTGTCCTAATTACCCAGCTGGACCTTTTTCTTTCCTACAAAGAATCGACGAGTACATGAAATCCCGAAATATCAAAAGGGCCGTGAACAAAATTGCCTTTGTCCGGTTACATCTGAAACCAGGAAGTACTATCGACCTCGCTTAAGCAACCACCCCATTTCAGACACCAAGCTGCGATGATTTATGAGTAAAACTCGCAAACTTCGCTAGCACTGGCAGTTACGATGGTCGCCGATCAAGGAAACCCATCACCCCAGTTGCTAACCAAACTCCAAAGTCTCCAACAAAAAACCTCCAACACGAGTTTAGAGACTATCCCGGAGTCCCTGGAGCCACCTTCGGACACTGATACGAGCATTGCTGCGGACACAGAAACTGCTTCTGAGACCTCGTCGGACTCAGCTCCCGAGATTCCAGGCGCTAAAGCAGAGATTGTTCCCGCATCTCTTCTTGGCTCCAAGGCTCCGCCCCAATAAAAAGCCCGAGCAAATTACTCTTGTCAAGCCAAGAAGAGCTCGTAGACCAGACCCCGAGCTAATTCCTCTTGCCAATCCAAGAATAGCTTGTGAGATAGTGACAGTTTCACAGACAGTTTGTACCAATTGCAACCATTGCATTAGAGTAGGGCACCCTTGCGTGGCGAGTCGCAGACCCCGTCTGACAAAACCGCCTCCGAGGAAGGCTGCCGCAACCCATAAGAAGTGTGGCCACTGCCATAAAGTTGGTCATACAAGAGAGAATTGCTGGACAGTCCATCCACAGTTACTCCCAAAGAAGAAACGAGCATCACAACGCCAATCCCGAGTGCATAACAAACCTCGTACCACAACGGAACCCTCGCCCTAAACATCGAGAAAGACCTGCACGAAGGGGATACTGCTTAGTTTGTGAAACTCTGTATGGACACGACACAAAGGATTGCCCCCGTGTAGACACACCACGTAGACCAAGGGATGAGTCGCCTCCTTCGCAATTCTGGTTCCTACCAGCGTGTCAGATCCTTTAGTCCCAAGCCTACAAACGCCGACTCTCTGCAACACAAACTCCCCGGAGTCACAGAGAATGAGACCCCTCCACGGTAGACAACATGCGTCACAATCAACACCTCACATTAAGGTTATACGTGACTAAACCAGTTTTAAGTGGTGGATTAAAACCTCACACCAAGGTCCCACATGTAGTTCCCAAATACATTCTTGTGGTGGCAGACACCTTTTGACACAGGTAACGTACGAAACTCATACATAGTTTGCGTAGCAGAAACGCCTAAGCAAATACAAGGTTCCGCACAAGTTCAAATTATCTATGTCCAAGACATAATGAATCTGAAAGATAACCACATCAACCTGAAGTCTCGCAGCTTGAGCTTCACCCATAGTTGTTCCGGTACTCTGTACTGTGTTCGACCCGATTTATCCCCGGCACTGATCATGTAACATCTGTTCCAACAAGTATGGGCAGTTAGCTTGCGCAAGATCCTTAGAATCTGTTCTGAGTACATGGTGCATAGATCGCTGTTGGGTCAACATTGTCGAAGTACATACACAACACGCATTACGCGTTCATTCCTGCATTCGATCATAAGCAGCGACTGTGACAACAGGTATGACCAGTTTCACCTGCAAGATCCTAAGAGCTCTCGCTTTATGTCCAAGAGTGCTAGGATCAAGAGCCGTATTGCAAACCAGATTTCTCTCGCTCACATCCAAAGCCCAAAAGGATTCGTATTAGAGAAGGTGCACACCTTCCAGTTGGGTTACCTAACTAGTATCCCTTAGTAGTATCCGGAAAACAAAGGAATTATGCGAAGAATAAGGTACGTCTTCCAGAAAACTACCCGAAATTACAGCAGATGTGGAAAAACCTTTTACAGCACACGTAAGTACATAACCAAGGACATCCAGACCTATAATGTACTAAGACATCCTGCAGGCAAACCCTGTAGAGGATATGCAACTCCATAGACTTATAGAATGATTTCGCGCATCTACTCCGGTATCCTAGCGCATCGCTAAACATTCTCCTGTAGCTACGAAGATCTAGACTTAGGATTGTAGTCACCTTCCGCAGTGTACTGCTAAAAACACTAAAGCATCTAACCAACGCACTATATAGCCCTACAAGTAAACCTAGGTAAGTCTATGACACATGTCCTTCCTTTGGTTGGTACCAACCCGATTGGTAACCAAGAACGGGATAGTTTTAGGTGGTTGATCACCACGAAGACAACCACACAGCATATTCTAGCCAAGTTAAGGAAATACTTCCCACAGCCTGATCCGTCAGAACTCCTACACGCCATAGGAATAACGGGAACAAAGTTTTTCAAAGTAACTCAAAAGTCTAAGTTTTTCTTAAGAGGAACTCCATAACCTCATGGATAAACACCAGAAGACTTGACTGCACATTCACGATCGGTATCTGTGATGTCCCAGTAAGTCAATCTCGAGTTGAGCAGAAAGGATTCTCATCGAATAGTACGATCTGTGCAGTTAATTACCTTCTAAAGTCGCACTTAAAATACAAACTTAAGGTTATAATTATAATAAGATGTTTCCAAGTCTTACAAGGCAGAGCTCCTCAGAATGCTTGCCTAAATACTTCAGTCAAAACATGCTCAGCATTTCACACTCGTACAAATGACTCTTCTCACAAGAGCTCCGTACAGTCATCAAAATGCCAAGTGACCTAGTCAAGATGCTAGTCATTGGTTACATAGGAAAGTGTTGAATAAAGTAGAGACTAGATATCACAACACAGAAAGGTTAACTCCTGCAACAGCTTGGGAGTCGAAACCTACGTGAAAGCTTAGCCTTGAGCCTTCCTTCGACCTCTACTCAGACAGACAGGCAAGGACAAAAAGGTACTTAAAGGCGATAAACTGTATTTTAGGGTAAGAGATAACGTGGCAGCCAACGCACTCTCCAGAATCATGCAAGTTGCCCCGGTGATCTCGTTACCGACCTAAGAGCCAAGTGAAAGACGAGCAAGCGTAGAACCACTACAAATCCAATAAGTAAGCTATTTCTGGAATCAGAGAAGAGGATGTCTTGTCCAGAGCCCAAGTTCATCTGACGCAGTTCCGATTGCACTAAGAAACTCTGGTTAGACTCTTCCCGTTGACACACACATACAGCCATGTATATGTCATTCCAGATACGATTGTAGTACTTCTGAAACAGCATGATGCCATCAAGTTGTTACTTAGTGCAGCAACTGTACCAAAAAGTGTGGACAGTTCATATGTGCAGACAGGAAGCAACTCTTGAGGCCGCTAAATAGATTTACTACTGGAAAACTATTAAGAGGGATAGTAAACGACACTTTACCAAAAAACTCTCTTGTGCTACCACAAAGTACTTGAGAAGAAACCACAACCTGTGACACTCCTGGAATACCCGACGGCCTCAATCTATTTGACAGTGTTTCTTTGGAATTGCTGAAATGCCCAGGCGATGCCAGATGTAAGCAGTACCAGCTGGTTTGTGTTAAATATAATCCTTCAGACTAGTTTGTCGTATTCCTGCTTAAAGACGGATACAAAGGACCCAATTACCAACAGGCTCGTACATTACTCACTTGTTCGTTCTTCCTCTCCTAGGCACCTCCTCTCCGATAATAGGTTGGAAACCAAGCGCAATGTGACAGAATTAATGGGTGATATCTACGTGAGAAAGTATGTATTTGCCCAACAGATACCATTCTCAATTGGGCTAGTTGACTGCAAAGTACCTACAAAGGAGTACAAAGGAAATCAAGCAACAACAGATTCAGTGACCCTTCTAGGTTGCTTGTCCTCCAAAACACTGAGGATCAAGTGTCCAAACAGTGGTTTACAGTGGGTAAGGGAACATTGGAAAGGGAATTACTGCCCTGGAACTAATGTCCGTGGCAGGATTAGGAAGTTAGTAGGGGACAGATGGGTTAGTAACTGAGGGGGGAATAAAATAAAGTTATTCATTTACAAACGCAGTCAGTCGCGGGTTTGATGCGAGATATTTGTCTAGGCGGAGTTTAAATGAATCAACAGTGATGCAGTCTATAACGTTTCGGGGAAGCCCTCAGCTACCATAGCTATCTTTGAAATCTTGGAACATAATGCAGATATTAAAATAATCTAGAAGTCAAGGAAAACCTAGATGGCTTTACATTACCTTGATGAATCTTCCAAAGCATACAGACAGGTATACAAGACTAGCTTCTGCTGGTAAAGACAAGCTTCTGCCGTGATTTCTGGCTACAGCAAAGCTACTCAGAAATCTATATTCCTTTAGATTATACTTATCAGTCAAATAGGATGCTAAGAGACACCTGAACGTCTTTAGCAAGATCCAACTTCCATTCCCAGATCATTTACACGCATCCGATGAAATAATGATAAAAATAAATGCCGAAGAGAGCTCAAAATTCCTCTTCATAGTCAGTGTTAAGGTAAGTTGTCTAGAATCAATAAGAACGTCTTAACTCATTCAGGACTAAGTTTGTTAATCTAGACGCTACCACTCTCGAAACAGAATAATTTCGATGGTTACAGGTTAATCCGGATGAGTACTCAACACTCGCAGAGTGGCCATAACATACCTGTATACCTACTTTCTACGGTGCAACCACTGTACCTCTCCTGACTGCCTCCGCAGACACTCCTGCATTTCGGCAAGACACTCCAATATGCTAACAGAGGACAGATGTTCTGTTGATGCCACAGATTTAGTTGAATTTTCCTCTAGAGAAACTAGCAACATAATTACTTGAAATAGTAGTAATTACAATTCAGATCCACAAAAGAAGGTCTTTCGTTCTGTTAACGACACATTATCTGTCAGAGCAAGCCACTCATACCAGTACATCCTACTGGCCATGTGTGAAGAATTCTACTGCACCTCTGCAAATAGAATTTTACCCTTTCTCCCGAGAAAGATGACCTGGTTAGTGTGTTCCCTACTAACTAATCAGATGATGCCTGGTGACTTGCGACTTAGTTATGTTTCACGTTTTAGCGTAGCTCGTATTAAATCGTAATTTCCGGATGATTCATTTTGGTACTACCTGATGACCTTACCCTGGTAACCAAACACTCGCACTCACACACGTTAGAAGAGAGGACTCTTATACTTTGCTGACCTACTCTCCAATGAGCTCTTTAGAACAGCCCACGCTTCTGAAGTAGAAAAGCTAAGAAAGAGACTCACTGTCCTGGAGAATGCAGCAAAAGCCCTAATAGAGTCTAGAGTTACGACTCGAAAGCAAGACGAATGTGATGAATCCTTTGAATACAGTGATCTCAGAATTGGATCGTCACTGATCTACTACCTGTTGCCCATCTCCGTACAGCATTAGACATAGAGAAGGAACAGTCTGCCCTGATTCCGGATTTTTGAGTTAGACAACTGTATATTCTTTTTCTTACTAATAGCAACAGTTATAACACTCATCATTTATAGTCGACATTCCGTTCCAGTCCTCACATTTTACAATGACTGAAGAATTATTTCGTTCCCGTTTTTTATACACGGATGATTACTGACCTTTACTGATACAGCAGACATGATGCTCGTCCCCGACGAACTTCAACTTCTGACTGTGACAGACAAAGATGCCTTTATTCATGTAGGTCCTCGTATCTTCCCCTGTATGTGCGTCCTGAGTATGTGTTTTCCTTCTGTCCCCGGACAAAACTGCATGCGAACTTACCTCGACTCCAGCATCTCTGACTGACTGGGTCACTTAAAGACTGCTCCAGGGCTCCCAGTGTTTCTTCAACACTTGCTAGATATTTCAGATCTTTGCATTCACAACCAGGCCCAGGTGTCCCTTGTTAGTCTAGACTTAGAATTGTAGTTAATAATCATGGGATGTGTCAGGCACCTGTTCTCTGTGAAGTACGGAGTTCACTAATCTTCACGCTTCCTTCACATCAGCATATTGCCCTGATTACTAACCTCTCCTTAGAAGTTCATCCCTATTAACATTTTCTTTCACAGGTAATTCATAGGACCTCATCATTTCTTACGAGCACTCTTAAACCTCATGAAAACTGTAAAATTATTCAGAGTATAACTAACCTACGTAGTTTAGTTAGTTAATCAGAAATTATTTTTTCCTAAAATAGTAACCCCCTTCCTTGACTCTCGTCAACAACCTTATCCTAGTAAGCCGTTCCCTTCGTCTTCCATTAATAATTATAATAATAATAATAATATGTATTCAGTTAGCATTTTACAATGTTGGTACCACATAGTATGTTACAAATATGACATGTACCAGCTTTGCATAATTCCAACTAAGGATAGCCCAATAAAGCCGTTGGCGAATTTCCATTGGGGTCCTTGTGGGATTAGGGTAGCTGGGGAAAAAGGGGAGGATAAAAAAAGTAGATACTTTAGAGAAAGTATTTCTAGGGGGTTATATTAAGATACCTTACATTCTATAGTTGGACTGGTCAATATATTTCAGTAATCATTTCAGTTTGTTTTGCCTATCTCTTATGTCGTATTTAGTAGTAGACATAAGCTTGGTGCTCCATTCTCGCAGCTGTCCGGTTCAGGTGCTCCTTCAAACTACGTCTGAAGGAATACAGTGTTCTCTTTTCACGAACTGACTGGGGTAGGTTGTTCCAGTCTTTGATGGCAGTGAAGAAGAAAGTTAGCTTACCCTATCCTTGGATTCTCGGGACCGTAAAATTATACATCCTATTCCTTGTATTGTGTCCAATCCTCTCATTTGCTTTAATACAATTACTCTTTAAATCCTCTGGGGCCCTATCATAAAATATCTTGAAGGCATTTATGAGTCTGATTTGTTTGGCCCTGTCAGAGACATTGAGCATACCAAGTGACTGAAGTTGTTCCTGGCCAATATGCGATCTGGGTCCTAGGTTCAGCATGAACCTAACCATTTTATTTTGAGTGGCCTGAAGTTTGTGCTTTGCTGATTTAGATGATGCAGAGTATCAGGATGACACAGAATAGTCAAAATGACATTGAACAATCACTTGGCATAGAGTCTCTTTGGTCGCCGCTGGCAAGCATCCCACATGTCTATACAGGTATTTAATACATGCTCTACATTTACTCAGGATCGATTCCAAGATTGTTTCACCTGACAGAGTCGAGTCCAGTTTTAGTCCGAGATATTTCACTTGTGACACTGTTGTTATAGGAATATCATTACAGTTGACCGAGAAGCCCTCAATGTCTTTCAATTTGCGTTTTGTTCCACATAAGATGGCTTCTGTCTTGCCCAGGTGAAGAGATAGTCTATTCTCCACTAGCCAATCACTACACGATTCTAGTTCTTTTGAAAGTGAGGCGGCAATACTTATTAGGTCTTTTCCTGAAACCAGAAGCACACTGTCGTCAGCATACAGTAATAATTTACACTATACGCTCAGCTCCATGTCGTTCACATAACAGAGAAAGAGTAAGGCACCAAAGATGCTTCCCTGCGGGACCCCACAGTTAATTGGCATAGGATCAGAAAGATTATCATCAATTTTGACTCTTAGTGTTCTACCACTAAGATAAGGTTTAAACCAGTTCACTGACCCAATGCCCATTGCTTGTAGTTTATTACATAGGATATTATGGTCTACTGTATCAAACGCTTTTTTTAGGTAAAGAAGAACCATACCAGTGTAGTTACCTTTAGACATTTCATTACGAATGTGATCTGTTAAATGGATGAGACAGGAGTCTGTCGAGTACATGCCTCTGAAACCTGATTGAAACTTATAGAATAGATAATTTTATTTGAAGTAGTTTTCAATTTGGGTGTATACAGCTCTTTCAAGGAATTTTGATACAATACATAATATGCTAACTGGTCTGTAGTTACTACCATCTACATTTTTTCGTTTCTTGAATAGAGGGGTTACAATAGCTTCCTTCAGTTCAGCAGGTACAGTGTTGGTGTTATTGACAGGTTGATGATGTGGGTTAGGGGACCTGCTATACCAATGCTCCATCTCGTAGAAATTTGGCAGGAATTTTGTCTGGTCCTGTGCTTTTATGAACATTTAGGTGAGAGAGCTCCTCAAATGTGTATTTTGGTGTAACATTTTGCAATCCAAAAGAGTTCGGGTGTATGCCTTTATCCCTGTAGAAATTTTGAAAGGTGGCAGTTGTTGTGGTGTATTTGTTGAGAGGTTGTGTTAGGTTCTGTGCTAGTGTGTTTACTATGGAGGTGAAGAAGTTGAAGTAGGTTGAAATTTGTCGTTTGTCATGGCAAACCTGATCATTAATTTTGAGAGCAATATCACACTAGATGAATCCCTTGCCTTGTTGCTGTAGCCCTTTGTTTTTAAGTGCCTCCATAGTTTGTTGGGGTTACTCTGATATTCCTCTGCCTTTTTGTGGAAATAATTATATTTAGCTGATTTAATTTTCCTACTTAGTTTATTCCTAGCCCTGTTAAACTCATGTTTCAGTCCTTGATCCTGTCTGTGTTTCACTAGCCTTTTTAACAGATTGTCTCTATGTTCCAGATGGTGTAGTATGTCATTGTTGATCCATGGGTCTGACCTTGCTTTAATTCGTATGTCTTTCAGAGGAGTTATTTCGTCTAGGATGTTTGTGATGATGGTTCTGAAGCCAACCCATGCGTCATTAACGTTTGTATTTCCAAACACTGGAGACCAATCTGTATTCCATAAAATGTCCAAAAAAAAATCTTTGTTGTAGTTTCTGAGTGACCTTGTTTTAATGACCTTGTGATTCTCTAGGGTAATTTTTTGAGTTTTACGTGTACAATATGTGACGAAGTGATCACTTATCCCCGTTTGTATAACCCCTGATTGTGATATTTTATCCTCTCTGTTACAATTTACATGGTCTAATATTGTAGCAGTGTTATCAGAGATACGTGTGGGGGTTGTGATGAGTTGTTTGTGATTGTGCATTGTCAGTATGTGCCTGTATTCTCGTACAAGCCTATTATTTCGTTGTTTGTAACACAAGTTAAAATCCCCTAGTATAATAGATTCATTCCGGGGGTCTAGTAATGACAAAGTTCGTTCAAATTTGTTTAAGAATTGTGTGTCGTCTGGTGGCCTATAGCACACTCCAATTGTGATGGGTTTTGTCCTGGGCAGGTGTAAGTCAATTCAAAGAGCTTCGTGGTTTTCTGCATTGAGGTCGTTCCTAATTGTGTGTGTGAGGTTATTTTTTTACATACAGACATACTCCTCCCCCTTGTCTATTACGATCATTACGAACCATATTGAAACCTTGAATGTTTATTTCACCATCGTTTATACTAGAGTCCAGCCAGGTTTCTGTAATTGCAATTATTGAAGCTTTGGTCTTATCACCTAATAATTTTTATTTCTGACACTTTATGATACATTGATCTGGCGTTGATGTGGATAAAGTGGAGCCCTTTGTTGGTGAAAACTCTATATTCATCTTTGAAAGTGTCCTGGTTGGATTCTGAGTTGTCATATGGTTCATTTACATTAACATACGGTAATAAATGCAAGGCACACTTATTGCATAAAAACTCGTGTTCTTTACTCTTGGTCTTCTTAGAAATGCACTTCATGTGAGCTACGTTCAGGGTTGATCTCCTGTCACTTGGGCGTGAGGCAAAGCAGGCAACTACTAATGCATACGTGTACGATGGTCCTCACCTAAATCACACTTTCTTTGGCATTTGCTATACACTGGGTACAGGGTTATTTATGTTGTGGGGATGACTAGATAGTATATATATGTTCCATAGTTAATTTGAGCTTCGGTGGGCCTCAGCGGTGTGGCCGAGTGGTGTAACAGAGCAACTTTAGGTGGCTGTACACATATTACTTAGGTAGGCTAATTCACATATATATCACTATAACCAATATAATAACAATTTAGAGAACATTAAGTGTGTTGGTGTGATCTCCCAATAGAAGTTCACACCATCACCATGGACGCTGGTAACTTTCCACAAGCTTAGGCAAGCATGGATCTCCCGGTCACAAGATTGTGTCACACATCCATTGCCAAGAAATCGAGAAGTAATTGCTAGCAATTTTGTCACACATTGTATGTCACACGGTGTTGCTGAGCCGCACCCTTGTCTCAGGGAGCTCTCACAAGTCAGTCAGCACCCAGCATTCTCCCAAGGAGGGTCCCTCACCTCAACCCTAAGGGTAAGCCTCGTGACCTCTATAAGTGTACAAGTACCTTATAAGTATCAAGTGACATACTTACGTTCTAGTAAAACCTTAACTAATCATTTGTTCTTTCTCTCTTTACAGTGAGAATATAATATATATACCTGGAAACAGCTCAAAGTTCTATGGTTGCTTTTATTAAGTAGGTTACTTTGTTAAGTAATAGATAAAGTACTTATCTCGGTACACACTCACCTCTGAGTATACGCCACGTTAGTAATTACTTTATAATTGCATTTCCCCAACGCACGGGACGTCTAGTGTAATATTTCTAATCCCTCAACAATTAGGAATAAGGTCTACAGACTTATATTTTCTGATAATAAATGACAAAAGCCCCGTGCTTGTATATTTAAGACCTCTACAAACTTTATCTATCTATCTATCTATTGCCTGACGCCGTGATCCCCGAAGGGGTGGCCACGAACGAACCGCCCCCATGCACCTCTGTCCCCAGTCAGTCGATGCCCCTCCCCTCAACCAGCACCGCCTTCGTTCATGTACTTCCTCACTCCATCCTTCCACCTCTCATTCGGTCTACTTCTCCCTCTCTGTCCCTCCACCTCGTTCTCGTACACCCTCTTAGTCATTCTCTCGCTTTCCATACGTTCCATATGGCTGAACGATCTCAAGTTGTTCCTTTTCACACTTTCCAGCACATCTACCTCCACACCACACCTCCTTCTTACTTCCTCATTAGTCTGTCTATCCCTCCATGTAACTCCGCACGCACTCCTTAAGTAATTCATTTCCACTGCTCTCACTCTTGGTCTGAGTCTCTCAACCAACGTCCATGCTTCGCTTCCGTAAGTCAGTGTCGGGATTACCACACTGTCATGCAAGGACTTCTTCACTTCCATACTGACCACCCTATTTCTTGTTACTGCTTTTAGCGTTCCTACAACCCTCTTCCCCTGTTGCACCCTCTCCCGCACTTCTTCGTCCATAGTCCCATTTTTACTCAACACACTGCCCAGATACTTAAAAGAGTTGACGATCTCCATAGCCTGACCGTTCAGCTTCACCTCACACTCTGTGACTTCACCCCTTTCGAAGACCATAACCTTGCTCTTCCCCGCATTTACCTTCAAATTCCGTTTTTCGCACACTGTTCCAAACTCATTTACCAGACCCTGCAACTCCCATTCATTATCACTCATCAGAACTGTATCATCCGCAAACAGTAGTATAGGTAGCTTCCACTCAATTCCCTCCCTTTTCAGCGATACACCAACATCCACTGCTCTTGATAGTATTTCTTTCATGACTCCATCCATATATACAGTAAACAACCACGGGGACATCACACACCCCTGTTTCAAACCAACATTAAGGTCAAAGAACTCGCTCTGCTCACTCTCCACATCTACTGCCGCCTTTGCACCCTCATACATGCTCTTCACTGCTTTCAGCAACTTGCCCTCTCCTCCGTATATTCTAAGTACTTTCCACAAACCTTCTCTATCCACTCTGTCATAGGCCTTTTCGAAGTCCATAAAGGCAACATACACCTTTGGTTTCTTCTCCAGATACTTCTCCACAACACAATTCAGGGTAAAAATATGATCTACACATCCTCTTCCCTTCCTAAAACCTCCCTGCTCGTCGCCTATCCATTTCTCCGTTCTCACTCTCACTCTCTGAATCACTACCCTACTGTATACCTTCCCTACTACGCTTAGAAGACATATTCCTCGGTGGTTACCACACACTCCTCTTTCCCCTTTGCCCTTATATAGGGGGACTATTATGCCAGTCTTCCAGTCATCAGGTGCACTCCCCTTCTCCCATGCTAGTTTGCACATTTTCCATACCCATTCTATCACTATCTCACCACCATACCTCAACATTTCCCCACACACTCCATCTGTTCCTGGTGCTTTCCCCAACTTCACTCTTTTCATGGCTTCCCACACTTCTGACCTCCTGATACTTCACTCACCCCCGTGCTACCGCCAGACGCTGCAGACGCTCTGTCAACGCTCTCACGATATCGATCATAATTTGAGTATTAACTACTCATCCTCTTCATTCTTGTGCATGAAAGGTGGTTAAGAGCACGTTTAACCATCCTGTAGCTTAGTAAGTAACACTGCACGATATTTCGCTGTGTATTGACTGATAAACTTTGTGTTTATCACAAGACTCCTGCTCGGACAGGGCGCCACTAGCGCCATCTATTGTTTTGTTTTGCTTTGTAAACAAACGCTCTCTTATTACTATTTTATATAAAATCGTAGCCCCTAATTTTACCCATTACCTACTGTAGTAAGTATCTATTTAACTGCCTTGTATGTAAGTAAAGCTTTGCATATTAATTTGCTAATAAACAATATTGTTTACTAACTAACCTGCCTACAGAGACTAACGCCGACGCCATTTTGTAAACAAACCTTTTGGGGGGATTATACATTAAATTCCAGCACATTTTGTACCAAATTTAAGTGCATTCATTTATCTTTTCCCCCTAGATATATTCTTGACTTTTTCTCCTCAGACTGATTTTACTTTAAGCTAAGGGTGGTATTTGTACAAACTAACCTAGCCTAACCCAACCTGCCAAGCTTTTGACCTAACCCAAACCTAGCCTAGCCTATAGCCAGCCAATCTGTTTTATTATTAACTCTTGTAGATATTGTATTTAGTATCCTACTGTAGCTATACAGTATATATCTGTAATTTTAGTTGTTGCTTGCACGTTCTTGTAATAACCTTTGACTGATACACTTTTTTTATCTAAAAAAAGTAGGGTACTGCTTTACTAGGCTACAGCGACACCAGGGCCATCTGTTGACACAGTATATTAACCCCTTGTGTGCAGTCACACTTTATTTTTATATAATCTCTATTTGGTGAATTGTATATTTAGTTACATATTCTGTTATACATATATTTGTTTAAGGTTAGGTTATCACACCTGGTAGCCTATTTCTGCGAATTTCAATTTTATTATTTTCGGTTAGGCTATTCAACGCTGGTAGCCTATTATTGCGTATTTCAATTTAAAAAAAAACTTTTGGTTAGGCTATCGCCCCTGGAAGCCTAATTCTGCGTATCTCAACATTTTTGTTTTCGGTTAGGCTATCACCCCTGATAACCTATTTCTGCGTATTTCAGCATATTTGTTTTCGGTTGAAGTGATTGAAGTGTTTTTAAAGTGAGTGAAGTGTTTTAAAGTGAGTGAATTGTTTTTTAAGTGAGTGAAGTGATCTGAAGAAAGTGACTGTCACCATGCCTCGCGCTTGTGCGAACTGCGCCGGTAGGTTTGGTGAGTCCATGTTTGCTACTATCGATCTTCAAGACTGCCGGCTCTGCCAGCAACGAGAGAATTTTACAGTGAAATTAGACGAAGCCTACAACAAGATCAACGTCCTCACCATGAAGCTGGAATCACTCCAAGAGTTTGTAACACTCAACGTTGGAGTACCACAAACTTCAATTGTCACCGCAACTCCAGCAGCCACCAACGCCCCAACGTCAACTGCCAACAATTCAACGCCTACAGTAGCCACTTCAGCTGATGTATCCGATACTCAAGATACAAATAGTGACTCTCTTCCCCCTCAAGACAACTTCCGTGTCGTGAGGAACAACGTTTGCCCCAAGACCAGGAAACACATACCGATTACCGAGTGTCAAAACCGTTTCCAGATACTCGCAGACTCAGATGACGAAGAGGAAATAGAAGAAGTCCGGCTCGTGGGAGACTCGATGATACGTGGTCAGCTCACAGAGTTTTGCGCCAGGGCACCTAAGACCAGGAAGCGTTTTTGTATCCCTGGTGGTGGTGTGGATGACGTAGTTGCAGCAGTTGACGAAGTATCAAAGCTGGCCCCTGCTAATACAATGTACGTCATCCACGTTGGATCCAACGATGTGCAGCGAACCCGGTCGGAAGATTTGCTTTTAAAGTACCAGCAGCTGATCAAGTCGTTTAAGGAGAAGTCATCAAGGATCATCGTCTCAGGAATCGTCCCCCGGCTCGGTGTAGAGAGCCGATTTTACAACATAGCCACCAGCACAAATCGTTGTCTAGCAAACCTCTGCAGGAAGGAGAACGTGGGATTCGTCGACACCTGGGACAATTTCTACTACGATGACTATTTGTTTTCGGACGATGGAGTTCATCTGAACCAGGTGGGAGCAGCACGTTTTGGGCGTCTTCTCAACGATGCGGTGAAGGATTTTCGGAGAAGAAATCGACTCAGCACAGGACAACCAGGAAGGAGGACCGAAGACAGCGAGGACGGCAACCTACAAAGGAATTAAATACTAATCCGTCAAGAACCGCGAATTTGGATAAATCTCCACCAACACGACCCAAATTCAAAACCGTCAGGGATAACGACCGAGGACCGAGGACAGCCATGAATGTAAATGTAGATCCGACCAGAACCAATAATTCGATGAAAGAACGTAATGCGAGTTCTAAAACCGCAACTTTAAAGGTTTTCTATGCAAACGCTCGTAGCATACGCAATAAATTTTCAGATTTAGAGGAACTAGTGTTTACAGAAAATTATGATGTGATTGGCATAACAGAATCTTGGCTCAATACAGAAGATAGAGACTTTTTAGCAGAGTATTCACTTCCCGGTTATGTAATGTTTGAGAACAGCCGAATAAATAAAAATGGAGGTGGCGTTTTATTTTATATCAAAGAAAGTCTTAACCCGACCCTCGTGTCAAAACCTCAAATTGTGAACGTAGACACATCTTTTGTGCTAATAAAGAATAATAAAGGTACAAAAATAATACTTGCGTTAATATACAGACCTCCAGCTCAATCAGTGCAAACTGACCG
The DNA here is from genome assembly GCA_037953745.1 of Lithodes maja. NCBI lineage: Eukaryota > Metazoa > Arthropoda > Malacostraca > Decapoda > Lithodidae > Lithodes > Lithodes maja. The sequence continues at coordinate 83,594 of JBAKBP010004321.1, forward strand.
AGAAATTTACGAACAAATTGCAGATGTAAGTAACTCACAAGATACCGTAATTTTTGGCGACTTTAATTTACCTGTGACCAAGTGGGGCGATACTCTTACTTCACACTCCGGACATGACTTGTATACGAACTTGCAAGAGAGTTCGCTTTATCAATTTGTTCGAACGCCGACCCGTGGTAATAACGTTCTTGACATTGTACTTGCAACAAAAGAAGAATTGATAGAGAATTTGAATGTTGGTGATGAATTCAGTAACAGCGACCATCGTACGATAACTTTCACTTTAAAGTTTACTAGTAACGAACCAAATAGTAGCATCGAAAAAGTCCCTAATTTCAAGAAAGCAAACTTCCATAAACTTAGAGCTATGTTTAAAGAAACTGACTGGAGCTTTTTAATTAACAATAACGACATAAATACATCTTGGAAGTTATTCGAAACCACTTACCTAAAAGCAGTGCAAGACTGCATACCATCGAAAATACGGCGTCCAGGCCATAATAATAAGCCCAAATGGTGGAATAAAGATATTTCAAACTGCCTGCTTGCTAAAAAATTTGCTAATGATAGATTAAAATCCTCACAAAATGACGAAGAACGGGTGAAATTTGTAGAGCTACGACGCAAAGCCAAAAAGTTAATTAAGCAAAGTAAAAAGACCTTAGAGTTACATATTGCGAATCAAAGTAAAACAAACCCGAAGGAATTCTATAGTTATATCAGAAAGAAAAAAGTAGTTACTTCAACTGTTGGACCGTTAGTCGATGAAAAAGGAGAATACACCAAAGACGAAGTACAAATGAGTAATGCCCTCAATACCTTCTTTGCATCAGTTTTTACAACCGAAGACCTCAGTGATATCCCTACACCATCGCCGATTCAGATTGATAATTCAGATGTTCTAAGCAATATCACCGTTACAGAGAGAGAAGTATTGAATTGTTTAGATAAACTCAAAGTAAATAAAATGCCAGGACCTGATACAATCTCGCCTAGAGTTCTAAAGGAAGCTAAGAATGAGCTCTCCAAACCACTGACATTACTATTCAATAAATCCTTGCAGTCTGGAACTATGCCTGATCAGTGGAAGCTAGCCAACGTAACACCGGTATTCAAAAAAGGCAGCAAATCCCTACCCAGTAACTATCGTCCAATTAGCTTAACCTCAGTTGTATGTAAAATGCTAGAAACGGTCATACGAGACAGACTCGTAAATCACTTAGAGGAAAATAACATACTTAAAGATACTCAACACGGCTTTCGTAAAAAACGTTCCTGTTTAACAAACCTCTTAGACTTCTTCCACGATATCCTCAACCTCTACGATGAGAGTAAAGCTGTAGATATTATATACCTTGATTTTCAAAAGGCCTTTGACAAAGTTCCCCACAAACGTTTACTGCTAAAACTAAAAGCGCATGGAATACAAGACGGTGTGTTGAAATGGATAGAAAATTGGCTCAACAACAGAAAGCAAAGAGTAGTCATAAACGGTAAGGCATCTAAATGGACCAATGTAAGTAGCGGGGTACCCCAGGGATCGGTACTAGGACCAATTCTCTTTCTAATTTACATCAACGACATAGATGAGGGTCTCACCTGCACAATCTCAAAATTTGCTGACGATACAAAAATTGCAAATAGCGTACTCTCAAAAGAACAAGTTGACGATATGCAACACAATCTAGATAAATTGTCATGTTGGGCCCAAATTTGGCAAATGAGTTTCAATGCGGATAAATGTAAAGTACTACATGTCGGATACCTAAATGAGAAAGCAAACTATTCGATGAATGGCACTCAGCTTAAGAATGTAAACAGAGAAACTGATCTGGGAGTAACAATATCGAGTAACCTAAAACCGAGTCAACAATGTTCAGAAGTTGTTAAGAAGGCAAACAAAATAATTGGCTTTATAGGCAGGTCATTTGAGCATAAATCCAAAGAAGTTATCCTAACCCTTTACAATTCCTTAGTCCGCCCTCTTCTGGAATACTGCGTTCAATCCTGGTGCCCTTATTACCAAAAAGATATAAACAAGCTAGAACGAGTTCAACGTAGAGTTACCAAAATGATACCTAGCCTAAAGAACAAACCATACGAAGAGCGTCTTAGAGAATTAAATCTATTTCCTTTAACCCAGCGCAGATTAAGAGGCGACTTAATTCAAGTGTTCAAAATCATCAAAGGCATCGACAATATGAACTGTAGTAAGTACTTCACTATCGACCAATCTAATTACACACGGGGAAACGGTTGCAAAATTATTGGTAAATCTTTTAACTCGCACGAATCTAAGAATTTCTTCTTCAATCGAGTTGTCAACTTGTGGAATGGGCTTCCCCGAAACGTTATAGACTGCAGCACCGTTGATTCATTTAAATTCCGCTTAGACAAATATCTCGCATCAAACCCGCGACTGACTGCGTTTGTAAATGAATAACTTTATCCTCCCCTCAGTTACTAACCCATATGTCCCCTACTAACTTCCTAGTCCTGCCACGTTAGTGGCAGGGCAGTAGTTCCCTTTCCAATGTTCCCTTACCCACTCTAAACCACTGTTTGGACACTTGATCCTCAGTGTTTTGGAGGACAAGCAGCCTAGAAGGGTCACTAGATCTGTTGTTGCTTGATTTCCTTTGTACTCCTTTGTACTCCTCATCCACTACTTCTCTTCTTCTCCCTCCCATACCATATCCAGCTATGTTTGCTGGCTCTTCATTCCTTACATTTAGCAACTGACTGAAGTACTCCCTCCATCTTTCGACTCTCTCTTGCTTCTCGGCTAGCATTCTCCCATTCTTATCTTTCACACCCTTACTGTTTCCCTTGCTACCTTCCCTAACTTTCTTGACATCTTTCCAGAACAGTTTCTTACTCTCCCTCCATTTTACACTCAGATTCCTTCCAAATTCCTCATCTACTCTTCTCTTACTTTCCTTCACTACTCTCTTCACCACCCTCTTACTCTCCACATACCCCGCTTGTTTCTGTCTCTCGAAATCTTCATTCCATCTACTACCCAACCACTCTCTATATGCTTTCTTCTTTTCTTCCACAGCTATTCTTACCTCTTCTGTCCACCATGCTGTACCTTTCACTCCCCTCCCTCTTCTCCTCACTCCACACACATCCTCACATGCTGCACAGATCTCATCCTTAAACACCTTGCTCATCTCCTCCACTTCCTCCATAACTTCCAGGTCGAACCCACCTAGTCGTCTTTCCACTGCTCTCCTGTACTCCTCCCTGACTTCCTCCTCCTGCAACCTCTCCACCCTCCTCTCGCCTCCCTCCAGCTCTCCTCACCCACTTCTTTTGTATCCTAACCTTCGCTACCACTACATAATGATCAAACAGACCCCCTCCAATACCCCTATACACCCTAGCATCCATCACAGATTTCTTCATTCGTTCATCCACACATACATAATCAATCAATGACTTTCGTTCCACCACTGTCTTATCCTTCATCGTCAACATCCGTTTCCACGTGTACCTGTGGATCATTCTGTGTCGGAAGAAGGTGTTGGCTATCCACAGCCTCCTCCCCACACATACGCCCACAAGTGCACTACCATTCCCATTCACCTCTGATGGTACCCCCCACCCTCCCTCAACTTTCCTATCACCCACCTTACCATTCATATCCCCAATCAAAAATAATCTTTCGTTCTTGTCAAACTTCTCCAGGCACGCCTCCACATTCATCCAGAACTCCTCTTTCTTTCTTTCAAGTATATCCTCTGTCGGGGCATACACGCATACAATCACCCACGTTTGTATTCCTACTTTCATTCTCACCCACACAATCCTTGAACCCACAGACCCATACTCTCTTACACATTCCTTCCATTTGCTACTTACAAACAAACATGCACCTTCTCTCGCTGTTCCTTCACTCACTCCAGCACACACACCCATTCCACACTCCCACTCTTCACATCTGAACCTTTCCATTTGGTCTCTGTCATTCCACATACATCCAGCCTGGCATTCACTAACACTTCCAGAACCTCTCTCTCTTTTGTGCCATCATTCATGCCACTAACATTCCACGTAGCCATTCTCAGAATGTCCGAAGGTATGTTGTGACACATGTCCACATGTGAGCATGCTGTACAGAACGCCTAGTCATGCCCCACTCTCGCTAGGATCGTCAGGGCAGGAACTTTGGCTGTAGTCTATGTAGAGTTTCCTAACTTAGTTCATGTGAGCCATTGTACTATAAGTATTATGAATATGTATTTTGTTTTCATCTGAGTCAACGAGTTCTATTTTATATCATTAGTTATAAGTATTGTGTGTAAAACTTATTTGTAATGATGGGAAGAGAAACAGCCACAGTTGGGGGTCAGTGGGTGCGCCAGGTGGGAGGTGGGTCTAACTCACTCGCATTCCTCCCTCCCTCAGTGCTAGGGGAGCCTTTGTGTATCCCAGAGGAGAGAGAGAAATTACGTAATGGTTGTCAGTGGGCGGTCCTTAGTAGTTCACGTTGGGCTCACTAGAGGGCCGGGTATAAAAGGGAAGTCTAGCCATTTTTTCATCAGAACTCATTAGGCAGAGCGACTTCTCATTTCCCTTGCTAACTATATATATTCTTCTGACTGATGGGAACTTTCTCTACTACCTTACATTCTTATCTCCTCTTTTCCCTGCCCTTTTTAACTTCCATGGTCCCGTTGGTGCAGAGCTAGTCAGCCAACGTATTATCGCTTGAGTTCTCACGAGATACTTGCCTAGTAGATAGCCTATTTTGGAAGGGTTGACTTAGAATAGGATTGATTTATGTTTGTTGCACTTGTATATGCATTTCCCTGTGTGTTATTATTATTATTCCTGTTTTCTGCTAGTCTAGGTAATGCTAGACTGGGGTAAGGCTTTTCTGTGTTACGAGTTGTTGTTTGATGCAGTGGTTAAGCGATAAACCTGCATACTCGTTTCGGTTCAGTGAAGCCTAGGTTGTCTTCGCGGCTGACTGTGTTGAGTTAATAATTTACAGTGCGTGAGGGCAAGAGCCTAACCACCCTGTATTTTATTAACAGTTTGTTTTTACTTTGTCAAGGAGCCGGGAGAAAACCAGATACAAGGGATCTGGATTTCTCAAAGTGCACTTGTTAGTTTTAACGTAATACTTTAAACAGTTGTGAGGACTTCGCTAGGCTACGAGCAGTTTTTGCTCAGTCACTGCTACCTTTTTGCCTACAGTACCCCAGCTAGACTTTACTCGATTAGTAGATACAGAATAGTATTGAAGCTTTCCTTATGTATGATATTGTTTATGCACTATTGATTTCATGTGTTGCAAGATTGGCTACTTTAGTGATTAGTGGCCCACAAGCACAATCCGTGTAGGCTATTGCCGTTGCATTTGCGGAGTACTTCCTTTTAATGTTTGCCATTTACTATTGCATATTCTTTTAATTATTCTTATGCCAATTTAAGCCTTTAATAGTATTTAATTGCCAGTGTTTTTGCTTATTGAATTACTGTTCAAAATCCGATACGTACTTCTTACGAGCATCTGAGAAGCATCTAACTTTTTTTAGAAGATTCCTTGCTCGATGCTTAAGGACTATTAATTAACGTAACGTAATAGTGCCGCTCCGAAGTAGAGGGTGGAGGACTTCTTAAGTTCATAGTCAAGGGTGGATTACTTCGGCTTCGGCCAACACTATTCTTTGGTGTTGTTGTTTCTTACTTCATTGTTTGATTGTTGACCAGACTAGATAATTCCTGTCTCTTTATTAGTCTGTTGTTGAACACTAGTACCGAGTTCTTGTATACTCCGTTATAGCAGATTGAACTCTGGAGGGTATTGGTGTTTTTTGTTCGGCTGGCAGTACTCAGGGGTTGGGATCGTGTGTTTCCGTTGTGGCAGCGAGCCGTATTCGAGTCCTGATTGAGAGCCCTTATGTACCCAAGTGCCAGTTCGTAACAAATGGCGACCTTGCTTAGGATTTTGTGAACAGTATAAATTTTTGCAGAGTTGTACAACATTTGTTTGTTTGTATTTTACCGTGCATATTGAAGATTATTTTTTTTGTATGGCAATTAGTAAAGCATTTAAGAGACTCCAGTTAATTTAGTAATTAGTGCTTGCATAGGAAGTTTAACACTTTTGTCTCGAGAATTTTTTTGTGGACTTCAGTATGTTGTGACAGTATGTTTGACCTGAATGTTGGTTTGAAACAGGGGTGTGTGATGTCCCCGTGGTTGTTTACTGTATATATGGATGGAGTTATGAAAGAAATACTATCAAGAGCAGTGGATGTTGGTGTATCGCTGAAAAGGGAGGGAATTGAGTGGAAGCTACCTATACTGCTGTTTGCGGATGATACAGTTCTGATGAGTGATAATGAATGGGAGTTGCAGGGTCTGGTAAATGAGTTTGGAACAGTGTACGAAAAACGGAATTTGAAGGTAAATACGGGGAAGAGCAAGGTTATGGTCTTCGAAAGGGGTGAAGTCACAGAGTGTGAGATGAAGCTGAACGGTCAGGCTATGGAGATCGTCAACTCTTTTAAGTATCTGGGCAGTGTGTTGAGTAAAGATGGGACTATGGATGAAGAGGTGCGGGAGAGGGTACAACAGGGGAAGAGGGTTGTAGGAACGCTAAAAGCAGTAACAAGAAATAGGGTGGTCAGTATGGAAGTGAAGAAGTCCTTGCATGACAGTGTGGTAATCCCGACACTGACTTACGGAAGCGAAGCATGGACGTTGGTTGAGAGACTCAGACCAAGAGTGAGAGCAGTGGAAATGAATTACTTAAGGAGTGCGTGCGGAATTACATGGAGGGATAGACAGACTAATGAGGAAGTAAGAAGGAGGTGTGGTGTGGAGGTAGATGTGCTGGAAAGTGTGAAAAGGAACAACTTGAGATGGTTCGGCCATATGGAACGTATGGAAAGCGAGAGAATGACTAAGAGGGTGTACGAGAGCGAGGTGGAGGGACAGAGGGGGAGAGGTAGACCGAATATGAGGTGGAAGGATGGAGTGAGGAACTACATGAATGAAGGCGGTGCTGGTTGGGGGGAGGGGCGTCGACTGACTGGGGACAGAGGTGCATGGGGGTGGTTCGTTCGTGGCCACCCCTTCGGGGATCACGGCGTCAGGCAATAGATAGATAGATAGATAGTATGTCGTGCATTAGCACTGACGATGAGCGAGAGATGTCATTTGAAGGTGTGCCGTTAGTAACCAGTGAGGAGGATGCTAGAGTTTTTGTGAGTAAGCGGTACCACGTGACGGAGGAGAGGCTGACTGGGGTGGATGTTTGTGGCTTGCACCTGATAGCCAAGGTTTTGGGCATTTCCAATGTAGCAGGGATGTCCAAGGGGGAGCTGATTTCCTGGGTGTTGCGTGGGCGACATGGGGTTTCGGGAGAGAGGGCATTTGGGGGGGTTCCTCCCCAGATCCCCTCTCACTCGACTCCCACAGTGCCGTCCACTCAGTTACCGGAGGTTAGCACTCTCCCACAGAGGGATGAGAATTGGCAGATTGGAGTGCCCTCGGGTGGTGCACGTGGTGGTTCCCCAGTTTTTGCCCCCCTCCTTCAGTAGTGGCAGCTCCCTCTTCCTGCCTGTCTCCAGATATGGTATTTAGACTTGAGCTTGCTAAGATTGAGGCTAGGAAGCAGGAGAATGAGACTAGGAGGCATGAGATTGAGGTTAGGAGGCAGGAGGATGAGACCAGGAGGCAGGAGGATGAGACCAGGAGGCATGAGGCTGAGCTTAGGTACGACTCAGAGAAATATTGTGCTAATTAGATTTAGATAAGACTCGTGCAGAGTCAACAGGGACTCGGATGGGCCGTGAGGGCCAAGTAAGAGAACAGTCCTTGGCCCAATTAGTCAAATTGGTGCCGGTATTTAGTGAAACTGAAGTCACAGAATTTTTTAATCGTTTTGAGAAGAAGTGTAGGGAGCATAATTGGCCTGAAGAGAAGTGGGCAGCTCTAGTCTCCTCAAGACTTACGGGTAAGGGTCTGAAGGCTTATGATGCACTGCCTTTAGAGTCTTGCATTGACTACCCAGAATTGAAGAGAGCTGTCCTACGGGCATACGAGTTGCAACCGGAAACATATCGATTGAACTTTCGGGGTGTTACAAAGACTAGGGAGGAGACCTTTCTTGAACATGCCCGGGACTTAAAAGATGCACTTAAAAACTGGACACGTTCTGAGAAAGCTGAGACGGCAGAACAGTTGACTGAGCTGTTTCTGCTCGAGCAGTTTTATAAGTGTACTGGTGCAGAAATGACTTTAAATATTAAAGAAAAGAACCCAAGAACTCTTCAAGAGGCAGCTGAGATGGCTGACCTCAGGTTGTCGCTAATCAGGGGATGTGAATCTGTAAAGCGTGTTGATGCAGTTCCCAAGGGGCGCGATACTCCAAACCCTCGAGCTCGGGACAATCACTATAGATATAAACCTCAGTTTAAAAGCCAAGATACCAGGACTGAACCAAAGACTACAGCCGTCCCATTACAGAAGGGTCAGAACTCCGCCCCTTATCAGAAGAGACCGATAGGGGAAGTGGAATGTTTTCATTGTAGAAAGAAGGGGCATTATGCAAAATATTGTCCTGGTAAGCCGCCAGCTGCAGCCGTGTCTTTGGTGCGCAGCATAGGTGTGGCTGAAATGTCGTCTGGTTTTACTCAGGGTAGTTTGCCAGCGGCAGGGTCACAGGCTATGTATAAGACTCAGGAAGGCTCGTCCCCTGTCCGTGATGTCTTTTGCGCCCATAGAGGGACCGGTAGGGTAAGTTGGGCGGGTTGCCAGCATAAGGTGGAAGTTTTGCGTGATACTGGAGCTTCACAGACACTTTTGAAGAATTTCACGGGGCGACCAATTAATGCGGCACGGGTGGTTGTTGTTCAGGGTATTAATGCGACCAGGTCATACCCGTTGGTTCGTGTGGAGCTGGAAATTGATGGTGTGATTAAGGACTTAGATGTTGGGATCGTTGAGAAATTGCCAGTGGAGGGCGTCGACCTTCTTCTCGGCAACGACTTTGCGGTGCCTACTTTAGAAGTTCCACCCTTAGTCGTTGCCGAGAGGCCGGCCGACGTGAGTAGGGAGGAACAAGAGTGGGTAGTAAGTTGTCAACGCCAACAGATGGCATGTGTGGTAACTCGTTCCCAAGCATTTAAGGTATCACAGCCTATTTCCCAGGCAACAGAACAGCGGAGGAAGGGAATTAAGGAGAAGCGGAAGGCTGGGAAAAGTTTGAAGAGTTTAGAACCAGTGGCTCTCCCAAAAGACTCCATAGCAGGACCTTTGACCGAGTCTGTTGTAACTCCAGTGCCTAAGACAGTTGATAAGGTAGTGGAGGAGGCAGAGACTCAGAGACAGCACCGTTACCTGCAGCGAGAAAACCGGATGTCTAAGTTGGATGTTGGGGGAGGGCATGAGTTGTTGACCAAGCAGTTAGACATGTTGGCTCCCACAGACATTCGAAAGTTGCAATTAGAGGATCCAGAGGTTTTGCAGTGTACCAATGGGGCTGTGGAGTTAGAAGAAGATAGGGATGCAAAGGCAGGGGATTTTTTTTTCTTTAATGGAATTTTATACCACCGATATCAAGATCCTAAAAGGAACTGGGAGGGCGGATCAGGTACAGTTGACCAGCTGGTCGTGCCAGAGGGCTGCAGGGAAAGTTTGCTTAGGTTGGCTCATGATTCTCCATTATCAGGACATTTGGGTGCCAAGAAAACGGTGGCGGCTTTGGGGAAATTGTTTTGGTGGCCGGGATGAAGTCTCATGTGCAGTCATGGATAAACTCATGTGATATTTGTCAACGTGTCGGGAAACCGAACCAAGTTATTCCTAAGGCTCCGTTACACCCTATTCCTGTGATTGGGCCACCCTTTAGTAAAATTATTGTTGACATGGTTGGTCCACTCCCTCCCACTAAGGCTGGAAATAAATTTGTGTTAACCATAATGGATGTTGCCACTAGATACCCCGATGCATACCCTATGAAAAATGGAATGGCTAAGACGGTAGTCAGTAACTTGTTGTGGTACTTCTCAAGGTACGGGTACCCGGAGGAGATTCAGTCTGATCAGGGATCTAATTTCACCTCCAATATGTTCAAGCAAACAATGCAACAGCATGGGATACGAGCAGTAGTATCGTCAGCGTATCACCCTGAGAGTCAAGGGGTGCTTGAGCGGTGGCATGCTACACTTAAAAGCATGCTCAGGTGTTATTGTGCTGACAACGGTATGGATTGGGATCTTGGATTGCCTTATGTGCTGTTTGCTGCTCGGGAGGTACCTGGTGAGAGCCTGGGATTTAGTCCAAACGAGCTGATTTTTGGACACCGTGTCAGGGGCCCCCTTAACATGCTGAAAGAAATTTGGGAGGGGACTGTGCAGCCTTGTCCATTATTAAAGTATGTGCTTGAAAGCCGTGAGCGCATGCTTAAGAGTCTGGAGATGGCAGGTAGAAATTTGACAGAATCACAAGCTTTGATGAAGGACAGGTATGATCGCAAAATGAGGCTCCGGAAGTTCACTGTAGGACAAGAGGTATTAATTTTGTTGCCTTTGGTCTGCAAAGTACACTGGACCTTATAAAATTGTAGACAAAATTTCAAACTTAGATTACCTTATTGCCACTCCAGACAGGAGGAAAAAGAACCAGTTATGTCACGTGAACCTTATTAAAGAGTATGTGAGGCGCCCCTCTGAGCCTCTCACTGTTCCTGTGTTGGCTTGTTGCGGCCGTGGTGGAGAAGGAGAGGGGGACAGTCAAGCTTCAGAGGAGGATAGCTGGGATCAACATGTTTCAGAGGATCAGTGGGCGGGGAACTCGAGCCTTAGGGCTGACGAGGCTATAGCTCATTTGCCTGAGCCGCAGTTTGATGCTATCCGTCAGTTGTTCGGTTCATACCCCACTGTATTTGCTGAACACCCAGGCCTCACTACTCAGGCTATGCATGATGTTGACGTGGGGGACCATATACCCTTTAAGTCAATCCCGTACAGTGTGCCCCCCATAAAACTACCAGCTCTGAGGGATGATTTGGAGTGTATGATCGGTAGAGGGTTGATAGAGAAAGGCACAGTTAAGTGGACTTCCCCCGTAACACTGCAGCCTAAGCCAGATGGCAAGGTACGCTTTTGTATTGATTTCCGTAGGTTAAACGGTTTGACTCCAACTAACCCATATCCTCTTCCTCGGGTTGATGATAGTGTTGACAAAATTGGTAATGCTCGTTTTTTGTCTAAAGTAGATTTAGTAAAAGGTTACTGGCAAGTACCTTTGTCCGAGCGTGCTAAAGAGGTATGTGGTTTTGTTGTGGACGGGAGTACCTACCGGTGCAATGTTATGCCTTTCGGACTTAAGAATGCACCAGCAACGTTTCAGAACCTGATGAATTAAATTGTAAAGGACATTCCGAATTGCACCGTATATTTGGACGATGTAATCATTTATGATGACGACTTTGAGAGCCATTGTGAGCACCTTGAGACCTTGTTCCGGAAACTTAGTGAAGCAGGTCTGGTAGTAAATTTGGCAAAGTGTGACTTCGTGAAAGCCACTGTGCAGTACCTTGGGTTTGTAGTGGGAAGGGGACAGGTGTGCCCTCCTCAGAACAAGGTACAGGCTATCAATAAATTTCCGCACCCAACAACCAAGAAGCAGGTTATGAGATTCTTGGGTATGATAGGCTACTACAGACGCTTCATAAAAGGTTACTCAACGGTGTTGGCACCTCTCACAGATTTGTTATCTAAAGACAAAAAGTTTTTGTGGGCACCTGAGTGTGAAAAGACTTTCACTTTGGTGAAACATTTGCTATGTACTCACCCGATACTCAGGGCCCCAGACTTTAACAGGCCTTTTCAGCTGGCAACAGATGCTAGTGGTGTAGGGGCTGGTGCCGTCTTGCTACAGACAGACAATGAAGGTGTGGAACACCCAGTAAGTTTCTTTTCTAAGAAGTTCAATGCTGCACAAAAGAACTATTCTACAATAGAAAAGGAATTACTGGCGATTGTGCTGTCGCTCAGGCACTTTGAGGTGTATGTTCCAGCCTATGGCCCAGTCGTGGTTATCTACACTGATCATCACCCTTTGAGATTCCTGAATCAATTTCACAATCGCAATATGAGACTGACCAGGTGGTCTTTGATGTTGCAGGAGTATAACCTGGACATCTGTCATATTGCTGGATGTGACAATGTGATCGCGGATTGTTTATCAAGGGTGGATGATCAGTCGTAGGCTATCACAGGTGTGTGGGTTTGAGTGGAGGAAAATAGGCTGCCCTTATAGTGCAGCCGGGAAAAACATATTAAAATATAAAAATCATATAAAAACTCTTTCTTTTGATATAGGTAATCGTATAAGTTTGTCATAGCCTATAGAGTTTGAGTAGTCCACGAACTATCAAACGGCTGAGCTGCTGTAAGCTCGCTCTGGGAGCATGATATTGTATCTTTTTGCTATTGTTGGGAGGAGTTATAAAATGTGAATTTTTTTTTTAATAATAAGATGTGTTTTGGTGATAAACTCAGCTTTGTTTTAGTGCCATGTGGTCGCTGGGTGTGAGGGGCTTGATGGGGTTCTGTGTTTGTCAGATTTTAGCTCAGGGTTGAGCGAGTAAAATCTTGGGGGAGGTGTGACGCATGTCCACGTGTGAGCATGCTGTACAGAACGCCTAGTCATGCCCCACTCTCGCTAGGATCGTCAGGGCAGGAACTTTGGCTGTAGTCTATGTAGAGTTTCCTAACTTAGTTCATGTGAGCCGTTGTACTATAAGTATTATGAATATGTATTTTGTTTTCATCTGAGTCAACGAGTTCTATTTTATATCATTAGTTATAAGTATTGTGTGTAAAACTTATTTGTAATGATGGGAAGAGAAACAGCCACAGTTGGGGGTCAGTGGGTGCGCCAGGCGGGAGGTGGGTCTAACTCACTCGCATTCCTCCCTCCCTCAGCGCTAGGGGAGCCTTTGTGTATCCCAGAGGAGAGAGAGAAATTACGTAATGGTTGTCAGTGGGCGGTCCTTAGTAGTTCACGTTGGGCTCACTAGAGGGCCGGGTATAAAAGGGAAGTCTAGCCATTTTTTCATCAGAACTCATTAGGCAGAGCGACTTCTCATTTCCCTTGCTAACTATATATATTCTCCTGACTGATGGGAACTTTCTCTACTACCTTACATTCTTATCTCCTCTTTTCCCTGCCCTTTTTAACTTCCATGGTCCCGTTGGTGCAGAGCTAGTCAGCCAACGTATTATCGCTTGAGTTCTCACGAGATACTTGCCTAGTAGATAGCCTATTTTGGAAGGGTTGACTTAGAATAGGATTGATTTATGTTTGTTGCACTTGTATATGCATTTCCCTGTGTGTTATTATTATTATTCCTGTTTTCTGCTAGTCTAGGTAATGCTAGACTGGGGTAAGGCTTTTCTGTGTTACGAGTTGTTGTTTGATGCAGTGGTTAAGCGATAAACCTGCATACTCGTTTCGGTTCAGTGAAGCCTAGGTTGTCTTCGCGGCTGACTGTGTTGAGTTAATAATTTACAGTGCGTGAGGGCAAGAGCCTAACCACCCTGTATTTTATTAACAGTTTGTTTTTACTTTGTCAAGGAGCCGGGAGAAAACCAGATACAAGGGATCTGGATTTCTCAAAGTGCACTTGTTAGTTTTAACGTAATACTTTAAACAGTCGTGAGGACTTCGCTAGGCTACGAGCCGTTTTTGCTCAGTCACTGCTACCTTTTTGCCTACAGTACCCCAGCTAGACTTTACTCGATTAGTAGATACAGAATAGTATTGAAGCTTTCCTTATGTATGATATTGTTTATGCACTATTGATTTCATGTGTTGCAAGCTTGGCTACTTTAGTGATTAGTGGCCCACGAGCACAATCCGAGTAGGCTATTGCCGTTGCATTTGCAGAGTACTTCCTTTTAATGTTTGCCATTTACTATTGCATATTCTTTTAATTATTCTTATGCCAATTTAAGCCTTTAATAGTATTTAATTGCCAGTGTTTTTGCTTATTGAATTACTGTTCAAAATCCGATACGTACTTCTTACGAGCATCTGAGAAGCATCTAACTTTTTTTAAAAGATTCCTTGCTCGATGCTTAAGGACTATTAATTAACGTAACGTAATAGTGCCGATCCGAAGTAGAGGGTGGAGGACTTCTTAAGTTCATAGTCAAGGGTGGATTACTTCGGCTTCGGCCAACACTATTCTTTGGTGTTGTTGTTTCTTACTTCATTGTTTGATTGTTGACCAGACTAGATAATTCCTGTCTCTTTATTAGTCTGTTGTTGAACACTAGTACCGAGTTCTTGTATACCCCGTTATAGCAGATTGAACTCTGGAGGTTATTGGTGTTTTTTGTTCGGCTGGCAGTACTCAGGGGTTGGGATCGTGTGTTTCCATTGTGGCAGCGAGCCGTATTCGAGTCCTGATTGAGAGCCCTTGTGTACCCAAGTGCCAGTTCGTAACAATGTCCTTAGTCGGTCGTGGTTCGTCAACGTAGGTTCCGTCCGCATCCGAGGCCGTTCGTTCGTTTTTTTTGCTTAGATATTTTTTCCGGGTGGGGGTCGCAAGCCCACCGACCCAACCTCTTTAGTTGCCCCCTACGACACGCAGAAGGCACTTGGGGCATATTCTATTCCCTAACCCCCAGGGGTTACAAACTTTATCCAGTGCATAAAACAATGTTCCAGATTCCTACAGAGTGCTACAACAATGTCCAGGAAATATGAGGTAAGAAAATAAGTTAACCCTAATCATTCCGCTCAGTACCTCCTCCATAAACCGCCGCTACATATATATATATATATATATATATATATATATATATATATATATATATAGAGTATATATATATATATATATATATATATATATATATATATATATATATATATATATACAGTACAGTATAATTATACTGTATATCAGAGTAACATAAACTTATTTTTACATCTTTTCCCACGAACCTCACGTTGAAGTTATTTCATTAAATTATCGCCAAGCCAAGTACGAAAGCTTGACTTACTATGTATATTTATTATGATAATTAATTTTCTCCACAGAACAATGCAATTTTGTAAAAGTTGTACTTATTCAGTAAACAAGACATTGATGACAAACCCCCTTGATGACTAAATATAAAACATAACAAAGATAAGTATTATAAAATAACAACAAATGGTCAGGAAGATAGGTATGTGACCGTGAATAGTTTTTGGCCAAGTGGACCACTAGACCACAGTAACGACCCAATGAAACACTCCACTCATCTATAATCATACCGTTTCTACAGTATATTTTCCTGGTTAATAACATGATCTTAATCCTTAAAGCTTCTGCAAAGGCTTGAATATAAAAGTTTAGTTCAGATATCATATGAAGTTTTAGAACGCTATAGTTAGAGGAAAAAGTTAAAGTTTAGAAAAGGATTCAAGTAATTTTTATCTTGGATTTAATTGTAAATACGCAAGTGTCAGTAACAAATTTGCTTTCGCTATTAAGATGGAATCCCTAAAATGTTATTAAATTTTTACTCGTCTTTCTTTACTTTCATAAGAGTGTACTACCATTTAGAATGCGAGAGATTTCATACTGACTATAGAACATAATATATGATTCAAGTGTAGAATTCGGGACATAATTGATAACTAAATTGCAGCTTCCCATTCTTAACATCAATCAAAAAGTCTGCCATTCATAATCTCAGTGAGCCAAATAGAACACTCCCTCCACCGAACTAAATAACAAACATTATAACATCAAGCAAACAAACGAATATTTCAGAAACACAAGTTATGGTATAAACCGTACTTCTCATTCATAAGATATTTTAGTTAATGAAAAGATACTGTTCGTTCCAGAATATCATTCATAATATGAGGCACAATATTAGAGTGATATAATAAAGTTTCACATGCTAAAAATAATATTACTAATAGTCTCTCATTCACATTATATTTCCAGATAGACGCCGTTCAGCATCCGCAATTTACATAAGTGAAGTGTCTTTGATACACAAACACACATACACTCGCACACAAAATAAATATTGTATATATATATATACAGTATATATATATATATATATATATATATATATATATATATATATATATATATATTTACTGTATATATATACAGTATATATATATATATATATATATATATATATATATATATATATATATATGTATATATATATATATATATATATATATATCAAACATTGTTTGATATCATCATCTACTTCTAAATCTAATACCATGAATCATATATAACCGCAGACTGCCGTTATACTCAAGTGTCGTCGACACCAAAAATATATCTGGTTGAAAGTATTGGATGTAATAAAACACGTTGTATGTCATCTTAACTCTCATACTGCTATCTCTTCCATTATCGAGGCTTCACCCATACCCTCATGTGCTGGCTACAACCAGTTTGATACAAACCACTCACTGGATTTCCAAGAAACTTGATCGTTATCCCCTTCTGTACCGGCGACGTCTTTTTCACTTTATACTAACTACGGTTGGACGATCATATTCAGTTTCAAAAGGGCCTCCAGCAATTAATAGGCTTCGAACTATCTCACTTTACCCTTTTTACTACCACAGATCCTTCTTAACTCATAAACTGCGAAGCCATGGTAGTTCAAATCCTCCCGTTAAGCGAAGCTATTTGGTTCTATTCTGATGAAAATCGTCATATGTAATATATATATAATCATTACTTATCCATATGCGCCTATTTTGCTTTTAACCCTCGTCTAGTGGGGGGTTTTGGGCTATTTTGGGCATATTCAGGCCCTCCTGAATGATCAATCAAGTATCTGCATGAAAAGAAATGTATTCAGCAACAAACTAGGCGCTACAAGCTTCAAAATGAGACCAGAAAGAGCTACGTAGGTAGCACTCGTCGTTTTCATGCAGTGGTACCACCAACATGGGAGTATAGCGTATAGCGGCATATTTTTTCCAGCTACGCTCACTACTGGCTACACTGCCGGCCTCTCGAGAACAGAGGGAGCATGAGTCAGTGGGCGGTGGTAAGCCCTGGGTGTCGGCCGTGTGGCCTGCTGCGCTCCCGGCCATTTGCACTAGATTTTAACCCTTTAAAAGCCTTAATAATGCTCCTAACTTGCTGCTTTTTAGATACGGACCTAAGTCGGGCCCCGCTCTTTAAGTGTTAAGATGAACATATGAATATTGGAAAGCATTAAAACAAGTGGTAACAGCAATTGGCTGGTGAAAATCTTATATAATAGCCCCACAGCTGTAATCTGACCTTGACCGCGAGAGAGATAACACCCTCCCTCTCTTGTGTCTAGCATGGTACTGAGACTCAAGGGGAGCTCTCAGACTGGCTTAGAGAGTCGGAGATAAACTCCTCCGCCCTCTTCCCTCTATCCCACGAAAATACTTGATAAATATCGGGAATATTAGAGAAAATACCGGATAATTGAGGAGGGGGAAGGAGGTGGTTGGGACACATGTGTAAGAGTGGTAGCAAGTAATGGAGGGGAATGATCTCACCTAATCACAAATTACTTTGTTTTGAGTGCCACTGGGGTGTTTTCTAAAAAAAATTATGCTCTGGATCTATTGAGGACAGTCGCAGTGCACCATAAAAACCTCTATTGAGGACGGTCGCCGTTTTTGGGTTAAAGAATCAGTTTTCTAGGAATGCTATGGTAAAGTAAAATTTCAAGATCAAGGTATGGACAGGTATTGAATAGACATATTCTTAATATATATTAAATTAGATTATCAAATCGTGTGTGATTTTTGTACAGTTGAGGTTATTATATTAGAACCGTTATTATTAGGGTTCAATTGTGTGGATTGTAGTAAGTAATATTTTTGGAATTATTCAATAAGTGCACAATTATGAGTTAAACATTATATAATTGTTTCTAACAGGAAGATATAATTAGGAAAGTGATGTGAAATATATGATAATATGCAAATATTAGTTATAAGGTGTTACGTTACGAGCGCGGTTCGAACCCATAACATAAAGAAACATTCCACTAAAACCACAAAACGAGGACTTATTATTTAGCCTCACAAAATGCGGAATATATGACTATCATTAATTTTTCAGTCAAGAAGAAGTGGCATGTTAAACTTCCACAAAACTAGTGACTTTCTTTGTAGTCACTAAAACCTTGGTAGGTGAACAGATGTGGCAAGTTCATAAAATATCAGTTGATATCAAATGGCTGTTTTAGCCTAAAAAACCCAAAGTTATTCCTTTCTCATCACTCGTTCAGAATTAGTTATCTTTAGTTACTTTGACTTAGATTTATCCCAACAATCAAAAGAATAATATATTAGCATAAAGGTAAAATGTAAAGATTATGTAAAATAAAATTATAATTTATTTACATGATTAATTATACACAAAAGTTAATTCTAGTGAAAATATCAAAGTGAGAAACATTGATGTGAAATAATAAAGACACTCTTAAGAAAACTAATACATAGTTATATAAATACCCTCCAAGAGAGTTAGTGAAAGCAATCAATAAACATAGAACAAATCCTAGGCTATACTTATTCACTTATGGTGATTCTTTTACAAACAAACTCAGGGCAGGTCAGCTTTAGATGGTGGTGGAGAATACACTACCTGCCTCACACAGAAAGTAGGCTTATATACCCTCCGCTCACCTGGCTCTGATACCAACCTCTCAAACTGCAGTAACCATCAACTCGTTATATGCTTGCTGAATTAAAGTGTTACTTTTACCAAGAACTCTATGATATATCTTGTAAACAATACTTATGATTAGAAAAGCCGAATACATTATTACCTAGTTATAATCAATATCATTCATACGTCAGGCAACGAAGGAGAGAAAGGGAGTTGGAGGAAAGGGGGGGAACATTGAGTAGAAGCAAGGATGTAGGGGGGGAGAATGGAATGTGGAAGAAAACGGGGGGGGGGGTGATGAGAGAACTGCCTTTTTTTTAGTTGGGCGGCACAGTGAAATATATTCCACCACCCGCTCTTAAGATGTTAATGTACATTAGGAAAAGGATTGGCCCCAGCACTGATCCTTGAGGCATATATTTGATGATCTTGATTGTCTTGGGTTTGTATTTCTTCTGAGATTTAAGTTGTCCTCCCATTCTGAGGACTATTGGCCCCGTTTTTTTAATGAAGGGTCATGTCATATCTCTATTATAAAGTATTTCCTCATGAAATACATTATCAAAACACACACATCACATGCAAATATAGAAAAACATTAATGTTTACTAATAAAAACTCATAATTGTGCACTTATAGACATTCTGACATACGGAGCTCTGTATGTGTTTATTTAAGAGTTAGATTTAAGAGTTGAAGGAGTGCCGAATTACCCGGGCGGCGAAGCAGACCAGCGAGCGAACCAGCAAGTCGGAACCAACTCGCCTGCATACCAGCAAACCAGCCTTCACACCTGCATGCGTCATATGGGGGGGGGGGGGGGGGGGGGAATTTGATGGGTGATTGACGTCATTACACAACCTGGCCCCTCCTTTCGGACCCTGCAAACTACTTCGATGACCCGACGCTATGACGATCATCGATGCCATTTGACCACGCATCTGCTACACAACTAGAGGAGCTGTGATTGGGGCGCGCACCATGCCCGCCTCCTGATTCGTTCCTACACCATCATTGCATAGTATATAAGACCCGAGTAGTGGGCATTCAAATCAGTTACATTTGGAGTTGGGAAGGTGAACAATTAACAGCTGGAGGAAGACCTGGGTGAAGTATTATAATGGGATTGTGACTGTCAGTCAGATTATATAAGTGTGTGTTAAGTGTGTTCGGTGTAAACACTTATGTTGGTTAGTGGGATATGTGATTGGGAATTAACGTTAACGCTACTATTTTGTACTCAACTATTTTAGTTGACTGACTTGTGGACTAAAGCAACTCTATAAGTAATTGGGTTATGATAAAAGTAATACAATTATTTTATATTAATACTTACGAGTTCTTTCATTTTCTTTTAATTAAGCTTACATTGTTGGTAAGAACAAGAACGGTGATACTATTGTCTCATATTAGTAATATCGCCTTAGACTAACAGGGCTGTTTTAATGTTACTTCTAGTGATTTCCTAAGCTGAAGAAAATTCTTTTAGCTTCAAAATATTATTTTTGCTTTTCATATTATTTGAGTGAGACCTGAATCGAATCTATGAAGCGATCCTGTAACTTAATTTACTCATAATCAAACCCCAATGTTACGTGGTTAAGAAAATACATTTATCTAATTATTAAATTTTATATATCTAACTTTTTATGTGACTTTGATATCAATCTTGATAATACAAATATAATACTATTAACGTAAGACAAGAACCAAGAATAATAACTACATTAAATATAAATAAAAGGACATGATATAAGAAAACTATCTATTCATTTCAAAAAGGGTAAGAGACAGAAATATTCTTACCTTTATATTTTTCTTTCAAGACTTGATATATAATTAATAGTCCTTCTTTAGATATAACTTATTCGGTTCATAACCTTAGCCTACTAAGCTTCGGTTAAATAATATTTTTTTTATAAATACTACATGACTTTAACTAGTTTCAGTATTTTTTCATAATTAAAGAGTATCAGTCAATAAAGGATACCAAGTACTAAGATCCAAAAGGAAAGGAAGCAACAACAGGAAATAATTTTATTAGATTTTACTTTCGTTTTGCCTTCAGCTGACTGATACCTTAATAGATATCTCTGTGCTATCTAGATTAATCAAGTTAACCACTTGAGGATCAAAATACGTAACAGAAGAGTGGCGACCTCGCCAGGATTCATTTCATACAGTTTCACTCAGTTTCATTACCGTTTCACTACATAACAATCAAATATTAATCATGCCTGATATAATTAATAACGAAGATGCTCGGGTTTTCATAGAATCAGAACCCACAGCCCCTGATATTGACCGTCTGTTAAAAAAACCGAACTGAAAGTGCTTGCCTAACATCTCCAGTTAACTGTCTCAAACATGTCCAAAGTAGAGGTGGCTCAGACCATAAAATCCCACCTGTTCCCTGTAGAAGGCGGGGAGGGTGACGGAGCAGTTGGTGGGATCCCGAGTAATCCTAGCCAACTTGATGATCAATTACCACCTGGTTTTACCGTTGATCAATTATTCGAACTAGAACTAATATATATATATATATATTGTTACGAGGGGAGCCAGGGGAAAACAGATGCTAAATAGCCTAGCCCACAGCACTGGCAAAAATAAACCGCCGTAGCAAAAAGACAACAATGCTGTGGACTTGCACCCAACCCTGCCCACCGTACTGTACTACCCTGCAACAGATACGCTCTTAATATCTGACTCAAATACCAAGACACGCAGATTCTCTAGGAAAAATGGTTATCTTCCTCTTTGCCCTATTAAAGCAGTAACAAGTGTTACGACTGGGGTTCAAATATATCAGGGCTCTTATTCATTGGACTAGTAATGGCATAAATGTTACAACGGAAAGCGCTAGCTCCAACCTCTGAAGTATATTCCCAGTGAACAAAGAACACAAATACTCTACAGAGTTCTATATGCAATAATAGGCTATCAAACTCTCAATAAATGTGTGTCTACTCTAGGCTTAATGTTATGTGAAAACAGCCTATTACTACCTATAACCGAAGGTGCTTGGTTATGGTATACAAAGTAAGGTGGTAAGAGAAGTTACAGCTTACGTTACTTTAATCAATAAATGTCAGGCACTCCTGCATGAAAGAAAGTGCACTAAAGTCCTTCAACACTAACAAGGAATCTTCTTTAAATGTTAGATGTTATAAAGATGCTCGTATCGGAAATGGAACCCAAAAAGGCAGGCAGCGGAACAATGCTCGTGCAGGCTATGCACACAAAAAGGCAGAATATATAATGCCGTCGGAGCCAAGAATATCCTAAACACTACAACACTAATAATAATCGCCACAATGCAGTATTCCTATCAACAAAAAGAGCCTAAGTCGTTTGTGTCTCAATACATCAAACTAGGCTGCGAAATGCTTGTGTAATCATAAATGGGTATGCATAAAACGAGTAATTAGGTTAATACACTTAATGTCTACTGTGACTGATAAAGTCTAGCTAGAGTCAATGATACGAGATACTGGTGCGCATGGCATGCTGCATAGCCTAGTGCAAATCTCAAGTCTGTGCGTCAAATATTACGTTATAATGAAGGGTAGCTCTCTTGAGAAACCTTAATACTGAAGTATTAAGCGTTCTCCTGGCGTACCTCAAAGACAAACAATAGAGACTAGAACAGTGCAGAATGGTATAGGCAAAAAGCCCTCATTCGTGCATGCTCTACTCTCAATGGCACACAGACTAGAATTTACTCAATCAACTCCAGTTCTCAGGTATGTCGTCCCACTTTTAACTGAAGCCAGCACTCATAGGAAACAATACCTTTAATATCAGACTCGTAGTCTAGCATTATCTAATCCAGCAGAACACTAATAATTATAGGAAGCAGCAATATGAAAGCCAACCAATGCTTCGTGATCCACTTATCTTAACAACTAACATACACAGGTTATATCAGACCTTAACACACAATACAACTGGCCAGCATGAAGCTGATTTTGCAGAGTTAACCAGAGGGGATATACTGTTAATAAAGAGGTGGTGAAAGATATGGAGAATGAGAGAGATAGGCAGAGGAAAAGATTCTCAGGAACGGAGTGGGGACAGATAGCAAGGGAAAAAAAGATGAGTGTTCTAGAAACCAGATCTGAGGGAGAGAGTGGCGAGGAACCAGTATATATACTCGCACTAGCTCGAGCCGCGTGGGAAACCAGCGGTTACAAGTTCTAACCACTAACAGAGCTCGCAGCATGGTAAGGACCTCTCTCCACCAACCCCCGCGAGGCAGCCAGCCGTGACGTCATCGAGCGGGACAAAAAACACTGCGCGCCTCCTCTCACTCCGTTCTACTCTCTCTCTCTCTCTCCCAGATCCTATCATTACTAGTTAATGACAAAACATATACTTTACAATTAAATATATAAAGCCTTGACATGGGCGAAAACAAAGAGCCTTTCTGGACTGCCCATGACACAAGCTTTCATATGAAATAAAGCACACTCTAATACATAAACTGTAGCCCCATCCACTGCCCTGGCGATCCTAGTGAGTCACTGTAGTACAAGCCATGCGGTTCTAACGGAGTGGTCAACGTCACACCCCCCCCAAGATTTTTCTCAGAGGCCCCAAGGCTCACAAAAATCTGATGGTTAGAACCCATGCTATATCTCCACTTCCCATCACCCAGCGGCAGTAAAATATCTGGCACAGTTCTTCAACAAAACATTTATTCAAAATTATAACCCTCCCAACACAATAGGTTAAATTATATGTAGTTATGCTCCTCAAGAGCGAGCTTCTCTAGCCCAGCATTCTGAGAGGAGTGCAACTCAGAATTACTGCTATAACATACTGAAAAAATTCAACTATCAAAGAAAGTTTTTTTATTTGATTTTTATGTTTTTACTTTGTTTATTTTGGCTGCACTATAGGGGCAAGCCTAGTTTTTTCTTCTATACCAAACGCTCAACTCCTGCTTTACGACCCAATACGCTGGGCTACAACCGCGAGCCAACAAGCACCAAGCGCAAAATACTATTCAAACTAAAGCAGGAGGCTACCCGTGTGTCAATCTACCCAGGATCATATACCCTTGAACGACCATCTGCAACCACGTTGTCACAACCGGCAATATGGCGTATGTCCAGGTTATATACCAATAACCTTAGTGACCACCTGGTCAGCCTCATATTCCGATTGTGAAACTGGTCCAAGAACTTGAGAGGGTGATGATCTGGGTAAACTACAACGACCGGACCATAGGCTGGAACACAGACTTCGAAATGCCTCAGAGCAAGTACGACCGCCAGCAGCTCCTCCTCGACAACAGAGCAGCTCCCCTGGGCCGAATTGTACTTCTCCGAGCAGAAACTAACAGGATGCTCCAGCCCATCATCGTCCTTTTCCACAAGGACGGCACCAGCCCCCACACCACTAGCCTCCGTTGCTAGTTGGAAAGGTAGGCTAAAGTCAGGGGCCCTGAGGATCGGGTGAGTGCACAACAGGTGTTTTACTTCTCTAAACACCTTCGCACACTCAGGCGCCCAATTGAACTTCTTATCCTTCCAGTTATCCTCCACCTGAGCTTGACTGTCCCGTTCTCCTTCTCCACCTTGACTGCTAAACGTCATCACAGGCACAGTGAGAGGCTCAGGGGGGTTCCTCCCATACTCCTTCATGGGATTAACATGACATAACTGATTGCGCTTCCGTCTGTCTGGAGTGGCTACCAAGTAAACCAGGTCCGATAGCTCCTCCACCACCCTATAAGGACCAGTGTACTTCGTGGATAAGGGGTGACCTACAAGGGGCAGTAGAATCAACACCTCCTGACCCACGTGAAACTCCCTGAGTTCAACCTTGAGGTCGTACCTGTCCTTCATGAGGGCCTGAGAGCTAGTCAAATTACGGCCAGCCAACTCCAGACTGTGCAACATCCGTTCTCGACTGTTGAGGACACACTTGAGCATAGAACAAGGTTTTTCTGCGCCCTCCCATACTTCTTCAACCATATGGAGAGGCCCTCTGACACGGTGTCCAAAGACGAGCTCATCAGGGCCGAATCCCAAACTCTCCCCAGGTACCTCCCGTGCAGCAAACAAAACAACATGAATCTCCTGCGGGTAACCATACCGGGAAAAACACACTAGCAAGCCTCGGACCACCGTCCTCGCGGACCCATTTCTCATAGGGTACGCGTCAGGGTACCTCGTTGCTACATCTCTCGCCTGTTCAACACTGTCCTCCTTCAATTCGACAGCACCGGTACCACATTCAAGAACCTCCGGGTCTTCCAATTGCAACTTACGAATGTCCGAAGGAGCAAGCCTATCCAAGTGTTTGCGAAACAACTCATGCCCCCCTCCTACATTAAATTTGGCCTCCCGTTGCTCTCTCTCTGCGTACCGTTGCTGTCTCATCGTCTTTTTAAGCCCATCCTCTGCCTTTTCCACAACAGTTAATGGGTCTTCTCTCGACTCGAAATGTGGTCCTAATACTGAGTCCCCGAGAATGTCCGCTGATACTAAACTCTCAACCGCATCAACTTTCAACCCCTTCTCGGTACCCTTCCTCCGCTGATCTAAAGATTGTTGACCAGAATGTGACTCCCTGGATGCAGAATCTCCGGTGACAACACACGCCATAGGCTGCCCCGGACACTTCTCAACCCACTCCTGCTCCTCCCTACTCACGTCGGCCGGCTTCTCGGCAACGACCAAGGGGGGAGCCTCAGAAGTAGGTCTCGCAAAGTCGTTGCCGAGAAGGAGGTCGACGCCCCCAACAGGTAACTTCTCCACAATCCCTACATCCAGGTCCCGAGTCACACCATCAACTTCCACCTTCATTCTTACAAGCGGGTATGACCTTGTTGCATTAACTCCCTGAACCACAACCACCCGCGCCGTATTTACAGGTTTACCAGTGAAATTTCTCAACAGTGTTTGCGATGCCCCAGTGTCACGCAAAATTCTCACCTCATGTCTTCTACCCCCCCACTCCACACAACCGAGTCCCCTGTGGTCACTAAAGGCATCACGGACAGGGAATAAGCCTTCCGGATCCTTCTGCACTGGCAGTGTATTTACCTCGGAAGAAATGCCTCTAACAAACTCTGATGTCCTCGTGAACACTCCAATGCCGTGAGCAAAAGACACGGCTGCCGGCTGCCGGAGGAGGTCGACTAGGGCACTCATTTGCCTTATGACCCTCCTGGTGGCAACTAAAACACATAAATTTCGGCTTCGGCTTATACTGTGATGTAAAAGGCCCCTGACTTTTCACATACGGTGTGGTGTAAGGTTTGGATTCAGTTTTTGTTTCATGGCTCTTCTGTTTAAATGTGTCATTGTTACGGGGAGGGGGAGGATAACGGTCCTTAGCACTTACATCATACTTCTGTGAGGACCCGCAACCCCGAATCAACGACAGCCGTCGATCAGCCATTTCTGCTGCTTCGACTAGAGTTCTTGGGTTTTTCTCCTTCAAGTTCAAAGTTAGATCACCGCCCGTGCTCTTAAAGAACTGCTTCAACATCATTAACTGCTTAATTTCATCAAATGTTGTGACCCTCTCAGATCGGAGCCAGTTTCCCATAGCATCGGACAAGTCCCGGGCGTGTTCCAAAGAGGTGCTATCTCTTCCCTTAGTTACACCCCGGAACTTCAAACGGTACGTTTCTGGTTGCAATTCGTAAGCCCTCAGGACAGCCTCCTTGAGATCCTCGTACACAATACATAACTCCAAAGGTAACGCATCGTAGGCTTTAAGACCCTTGCCTATTAATCTAGAGGATACAAGTGCTGCCCATTTATTCTCTGGCCACTGGTGTTCCTGGCACTTCTTCTCAAAGCGTGTGAAAAATTTTGTTACACCACTCTCATCAAACACCGGAACCAGTTTCAATAAGTGCGAGAGAGACTGCTCATGAACACGGTTACCAGCCCCAAGTCGCTGTCCCGTTGCCTCTACTCGCGACTTCTCTACGTCCATGTCGGCACAGTACCTAGTCGACTCTAAATCCGCTTGGATTTTTGCTAGCTCTACGTGCTGAGACTGCTGACTGATAGTTTTTCTCTCTTCTATCTTGGCTAATTCTAATTGCTGCTGAAGCTGACATTTTCTCTCTTCGATCTTAGCTGATTCTATTTGCTGCTGATGCTGAAGCTTAGCTAATTCGAGCTTAAGCAATAATTCTGGAGATAACCCTTGAGGAGGTGAAGGTCCTACAATGTTTGAAATTACCGGTGGTCCCCCCAGGGGCAACCCACCCTGCCAGTCACCACCCAACTGCGGAAGCGTACCCGGGGTCGGCAAACTACTGGGATGGCTGGGAGTCGAGTGTAGGGGAAGCATGGCCGAAGGGCTCTGAGCACTCAACCCATCTCGCTCACCAGTCACCCTGCCCAGTACACACGTTATCAAGTTATCCTTGGTCATGCTGCTCGTACCCGCATGACCGATAGCTGTGGCCAGGCATTGAAGACCATACCGCTCCATACCCTCCAACCGCTCGGCAGTAACAGGCCATTGCAAAAATATCCTAGCATCCTCCTCACAGTTCACCTGATTAACCACATCATCACACTGCTGTTCCTCAGTCTCGACATTACGTACTGTGTCTCCATTCTCCTCTGATCCGGTATAAGACATGATGCTCACAAAAATTTCTCACCACAATATTCAGAAAAGAAGCACCCCAAACTCTTATACCTCGATATACACACAAAAATTCTCGGAAATACTCAAGGGCTATACTATGTTGCAAAAAAAAAAATTATTCTTGCTGATCCCCGCAAAATATTCTCCAAAACAACAAATGTTCCCTGCTAATAAATGTAGGTTCACCAAATCCTAGGTAAGGTCGCCATTTGTTACGACTGGGGTTCAAATATATCAGGGCTCTTATTCATTGGACTAGTAATGGCATAAATGTTACAACGGAAAGCGCTAGCTCCAACCTCTGAAGTATATTCCCAGTGAACAAAGAACACAAATACTCTACAGAGTTCTATATGCAATAATAGGCTATCAAACTCTCAATAAATGTGCGTCTACTCTAGGCTTAATGTTATGTGAAAACAGCCTATTACTACCTATAACCGAAGGTGCTTGGTTATGGTATACAAAGTAAGGTGGTAAGAGAAGTTACAGCTTACGTTACTTTAATCAATAAATGTCAGGCACTCCTGCATGAAAGAAAGTGCACTAAAGTCCTTCAACACTAACATGGAATCTTCTTTAAATGTTAGATGTTATAAAGATGCTCGTATCGGAAATGGAACCCAAAAAGGCAGGCAGCGGAACAATGCTCGTGCAGGCTATGCACACAAAAAGTCAGAATATATAATGCCGTCGGAGCCAAGAATATCCTAAACACTACAACACTAATAATAATCGCCACAATGCAGTATTCCTATCAACAAAAAGAGCCTAAGTCGTTTGTGTCTCAATACATCAAACTAGGCTGCGAAATGCTTGTGTAATCATAAATGGGTATGCATAAAAAGAGTAATTAGGTTGTTGTTGTTGTTGTTCCCCAAGCTGCCTGGCCGAACAGCCCCAAGGCCCCGAGCAATTCCAAGGCCATAACCGAGCGCCCCCACAGAACCCTCCCTGCCGACCACAATAAAGCCTGGGTGACCGAAGCCACTCCATGGCGGGGAGCTGAGGAGGGTGCGGAAACGCCCGGGAAACCAAAGCCCCACCCAGGGCCCTGTGCCCCTCAGCAATTATGAAGAGAAAGTTGAGGGGCAAGGGAAAAATGTGACGCTTTGGCTTCCAATCTTGGTAGATTGGGAGGTCAATCCACGGAAAAGACGCCGTCACTTGAGATCTAGAAAATATATAAGTTAAAGGAACAGTCAGAGTAAGCTATGGGTATGGCAGAGATCGCTCAGTTCTCACTCTGATAGACCAGCCCATCACCATGGTCGAGTGTATAAGGTGCCCACCTCTCACAAAAACTGTCTGGAGAGAGTAGGTTCGAATCCTGGTTAGGAACCTCTCCCAACCTGTCTGCCATAATAATTAAAAGAGTAATTAGGTTAATACACTTAATGTCTACTGTGACTGATAAAGTCTAGCTAGAGTCAATGATACGAGATACTGGTGCGCATGGCATGCTGCATAGCCTAGTGCAAATCTCAAGTCTGTGTGTCAAATATTACGTTATAATGAAGGGTAGCTCTCTTGAGAAACCTTAATACCGAAGTATTAAGCGTTCTCCTGGCGTACCTCAAAGACAAACAATCGAGACTAGAACAGTGCAGAATGGTATAGGCAAAAAGCCCTCATTCATGCATGCTCTACTCTCAATGGCACACAGACTAGAATTTACTCAATCAACTCCAGTTCTCAGGTATGTCGTGCCGCTTTTAACTGAAGCCAGCACTCATAGGAAACAATACCTTTAATATCAGACTCGTAGTCTAGCATTATCTAATCCAGCAGAACACTAATAATTATAGGAAGCGGCAATATGAAAGCCAACCAATGCTTCGTGATCCACTTATCTTAACAACTAACATACACAGGTTATATCAGACCTTAACACACAATACAACTGGCCAGCATGAAGCTGATTTTGCAGAGTTAACCAGAGGGGATATACTGTTAATAAAGAGGTGGTGAAAGATATGGAGAATGAGAGAGATAGGCAGAGGAAAAGATTCTCAGGAACGGAGTGGGGACAGATAGCAAGGGAAAAAAGATGAGTGTGTTCTAGAAACCAGATCTGAGGGAGAGAGTGGCGAGGAACCAGTATATATACTCGCACTAGCTCGAGCCGCGTGGGAAACCAGCGGTTACAAGTTCTAACCACTAACAGAGCTCGCAGCATGGTAAGGACCTCTCTCCACCAACCCCCGCGAGGCAGCCAGCCGTGACGTCATCGAGCGGGACAAAAAACACTGCGCGCCTCCTCTCACTCCGTTCTACTCTCTCTCTCTCTCTTCCAGATCCTATCATTACTAGTTAATGACAAAACATATACTTTACAATTAAATATATAAAGCCTTGACATGGGCTAAAACAAAGAGCCTTTCTGGACTGCCCATGACACGAGCTTTCATATGAATTAAAGCACACTCTAATACATAAACTGTAACCCCATCCACTGCCCTGGCGATCCTAGTGAGTCACTGTAGGACAAGCCATGCGGTTCTAACGGAGTGGTCAACGTCACACAAGGAGACACAAAAATATCTATTGTCCCCGAGTCTAGTCAATAGTGCGTGTAGTATGCAAGAGAACTTCTAAGGTTCTTCGAAACTGCACATAAATGAGAAACATAACACTGCCAGACTCCCAGACACTTCATAGTATGCCCAATCGCTTAGGAATTAGGAATAATATGAAGCAGAAACATGGGGAAAGTCTGAGCACTATCCTAACACATGGAACACATTAGTTGGTATTCCAGTACATTGGGGCAAGCTGCCCTTGAGCATACCACCAAACCACTGTGAATACCAACTTTAATAATAAAGAATAATTATATGTAATAATAACAAGCAATGCAGCAGAATAATGGAAGCGAAATGGAAGAAAACAGCGTAGAAGCTTATAATTAAGATTGCGAGATAAGAAGGGAATGCAGTGATTAATATTAAACTAAAGATGACTCCAGCCCTGCTATAACAGCCAAAAGAAACAATTCGGTACTTTAAATGGAAACAAGGGAAAGCAAGCCAACCAGCATTAAACAGTGATGTTGTCAGCGCTAGAGCCCGGACTGGAGTGGTGAGCTTGTGCGGCCCAGAGTCAAGCCAGGGGCCGCGTGGCAAGGAAGGGCTCCAGGCGTCGCTATAATGATTAATTATCTCAGGCGCCTGTACTCTCATTAACTTCACAAAAGTAATTAGATAAAACATAAGACAACATTGTGTAAACTTACGATAACGAAAACAATCGCACAAAGGCTAAATAAACTAATTAATTATACTGCTAGCCAAACGGCAACATAACTACAGGGCGCCACCAAGGGCTCGCTCCTGGGAAAGAAAGACAGAGACTAGCCTCTCGCAGGGCTCCCTCAATGTAGGCTTCATAATTGTAACCCACTCACAACTGACATAGGTTACAGAACTGAGGTGGAAGTGACACCCTCACACCCAGGGGGAATCTGTTGGTGCATCTTGAAACAACAGACTGCCTAAACTTCAAAAACACTACAACAATACACAACTACAGTTTTTTTTCTAGTATTTTTATAGTTTTCATATTTTTGTATTTAAATATTTTCTTCTATACAGAAACACAGCAGCTCCTACTTTACGACCCTACGCTGGGCTACATACGGCAACCAACAAGCACCAGACGTAAACATGCTAATCAAATCAAGACAAGCTGTCGAGCAGGATTTATACGGTAGGGAGCTAACTTGAGCTTTGCACTGTCTCCAGCCTCTAGCTTGGGTGACACCCCGGACATCAGGCCTGGAGAATCACCAAACATGCGGAAGTACTGCCACAGCCTAGTAAACAACTCCTCTTGGCACTTAGGAACAAGAGGTTGCAACTTATCTTGAAGAACAACATACTCATTGCCCTCCCATAACCCAGCCGGGACCGCAGCCTCTAAACTATAATCTCCCTCCTTCTCCACCTCCGTCCCTAATACAGCCAGGTCATGAGAGGGACAATCTGTACCACCTGTGCAGTCACTCCCACAGTTCATAAGTGCTAAGGCTTCCCCGCCAATACCATACATGCGCACCCCCGCATTCCTTGCGGCTACACCTGCCTGTGCAGCATCACCTCCATCAGCGCCACGGCCAGATGCAGTCAGTCTATGGTAGGGCTGTTGCATTTTAATAGGGCAGCATTGGGAGGTGTGATGCACCCAGTGCGTGGCAACGCAACCTGATTGTACTCCTTGGTACTCCACTGTACCGCCACTGTGCGGTACCTCTGTACCGCTGTACCGTGCTGGCTGCCTATATTGATTGTGACAACGTATAACTATGTTCTTTGTATCTCTGCAAAGGTCTCGTCATGTGCTAACCAGTGGTGGGTTTTGTTTTAAGCCATGTCGAGACCTTCCATTTAATATGTAGTATCAATAGAGAAGTTGATAGATAAGACAATGGGAGTTCAGAGAGAGAGAGTGAGTTGGGCTTCAGAGCGAGAGGGTAGCAATGCGCCACGCTGCCGGGGGGTGGTTGCCAGACGTATGGACCGGTTGGCAGCCTTGCGCTTATAGCTAGGCGCGACAGGGTTGGTAGTCCATTGCCGCCTGCCTATGCTGCCTGGGCTGCCCATGTTGTCGTACTGCACATTGCCTGGAGGCTCGCTGTGTGTTCCATGATCAGGTTGCCTAGAACCTTTGAGATTCTAACATCCCTTGCCCTCTCTCCCAACTTCTCACGGTTGCACTCTTTCTCTCTGACGACATTACTCTCATTTCATTCTTCTCTCTATTTAAATGCATAACCTTCCCTTGAGGTCCTAAAGGAGTTTCAGCACTCACCTCTCGTATTACTCTTAGGACAAGCATATATTTACATGTATTAGATTTAAGGGGTTAATGTGAACAGCGATCTTCTTGATGAGGATAGTTGGTGAACGTTCTACATGTTCACGAGTTATATGCCCAGCTCATCATCCAATTTGTGACTAGACTAGTGCCATGTGTAAGAGCCCGACCATGCCCAGGAGTTGTCTGTAGAGGGGCGAGGACTTAGCCTTGATTTGCCTACCGAGCCAGGAGCGAGTGTAGTACCAGAGACTACAGCTCGCTCGTAGTGCCGGTATAGTAGAGTAACGTAATTTATCTGTCCTTGTGTTCTCTGCAGTCTTTTCCTGGGTTCTCGCTTTCGGTGCTGGGACTCGTTGTTCCTGTGACTTGGCCTGCTAGCTAGAACACATGGGGATGATGAGTGGGTTATATCTTTATTTTACTATGCATTGCAGCTCTCTTTAAGTTTATGTATGTAACACTTTACAATACACATTACTCACACACAAGACAACACTATTAATACTTTCATGTATCAATTAACTGCACTGTCGTTTTGCTGCTGTGTCCGGAGTTCTATTGCGTAGGGCGCATACGGACTCAGAGGGGAGACAGAGTGAGAGAAGCGAAGTAGCCTATGCGGTAGTAGGCTACCGGCGCAGTACTGTTGCCTGCAACCTTTTAGTTATTCCAAGTATAGATTCATTCTTATAATAAGTGACTACTATTTATGTTCCTTCCATGTGTATTATTAGGTATCTACTGGATCATGAACATCTTGTATGCTACATGCTAGTGCATGTTAGTAGGGGACAGTTATTCTAGTGCACGCGCTTTCAAGTAGGCGTGTACATTTGTCATTTAGCATTTCACTGTCATACCTTTAGCCTGCTTCTATTCTACATTATTAGAGGCTTAATATTAACGTAGTTTCTTGAGTATTGCATTTCTTTAGTAATAACGTAACCTATAAATGTCTGAGGGAGTTTAGCCTCATAGCCTACCCCTGTTGTACACTTTCGCAGAGTTAAGGTACCTCGTTACCATAGACGATAACTCTGTAGGGCGTTGGTGCTTTTGTTGTCTGGAGCATATAGTATTTGGGACTGGAATCGAGCGTGTCGTTGTCACATAAGCCATTTCTGTCCTACGATCAAGAATCCCGAATATGTATTGCCGATCCAGCCGTAACAAAATGGCGACCTTGCACAAGATTCAGTAGTATCCTATCACATGTTTTTTGGAGAACTATTCTATGCTACCTAGTAGAGCTGGCTAGAATTTTCTTGCATATTGGAGGAATTTTTATTGTGTCATTATTGTATTGGTGGACTTGCAGATTGTTTCGTTAGGGGTGTCTAGAGTAGAGTCATTCAAGCATCTTTAACATTTTGTGAGTCGAGACTGCAATTAGTAATAAGCACTTTTTTTTTTTTATGAACAGCAATTGTATAACCAGCACTATGTCTAATGACTCATCATTTACGGGGGAGGATAACACGGTACAGCCTAGTGACCAACAAGTACAACAGATATTTAGGGAGGGGAGTGTTATAAGTGGAGAGAGGGATGCCCGGGCATTTTTGCAGACACCTTTGACCGAACAGCGCCTGCAGGCTATTGATTGTTACGGTCTTCGCTGTTTAGCCACGGTTTTGGGGCGGGACTGTCCTGACAGTTGGCCCAAGAAGAATTTGGTGGCATGTTTGTTGGGTGATGGCGATGGGGCGGTGGGTGGAGTGGGGTCTTGGGGGGTTCCCTCCAAGCCTCCATTCCACTCTACCCCTGAGCTGGGCCCTCAGCCAGCGATTCTTAGCACGATGCAGCAGGAGGGTTCTCAATGGCAAGCTGGCTTACCCGTAAACACGTCTCGGTGTGGATCCCCCATTTTGTGCTCTCCCCCCCCAGGCCTGTCTCCTGAGATGTTATTTCAGCTAGAACTGGCTAAGCTTAAGTTGCAAGAGAGTCAACAGGCTAGTATAGAACGGATTAAGCTGCAGGAGACTCAGATACAACAGGCTAGTATAGAACGCATAGAGGTTGCTAGAATCCAAGCCAATCAGGATGCAACCAGGTACCAGGCTGAAATGGATGTCGAGAAGTCTAGAGTAGAGACCACGGGGCGTCATCTCGGTGGTGGGCACCGGGTTACAGACTCACTTTCGCATTTAATTAAGTTAGTACCCGCATTTGATGAGACAGCAGTGACTGAGTTTTTTGCTCGTTTCGAAAAGAAGTGTCGTGAGTATGACTGGCCGGAGGTTAAATGGGCAGCATTAGTTTCATCACGTCTAGTGGGTAAGGGGTTGAAAGCCTACGATGCACTGTCACTGGACGAGAGTGTAGTGTATGGACTGGTGAAGGAGGCTGTGCTCCGGGCCTACGAACTGCAACCCGAAACTTATAGATTGAAGTTCCGTGGCGTGAATAAGAAGAGCGACGTCAGTTTTATGGAGCACGCACGGGACTTAACAGATGCAGGTAATAACTGGTTTCGGTCCGAGCACGCAGAGTCGGCTGAGGAAATTAAGCAACTTTTCTATCTGGAACAGTTTTACAAATGTACTGGAACCGATCTAACGCTGAACATTAAGGAAAAATGTCCCAAGACAGTAGAGGAGGCTGCCAAGATGGCAGACTTCAGATTATCATTGATTCGTGGTTGCGGTGCCGCTCAGAGGGCTGAGTCAGGGCAGAAGGGGCGCTATACCCCACCCACCAGAGTTTTCGATAATAACAAATCCTATGACACACATAACCACACTAAATGCATTGCACCTAATAACACCTACAAACACAAGCCTCTCCCGTTTACTAAAGGTCAGGCCCCTTCTTCGCCCGCACAAGGGAAGAAGCCCATTGGGGATGTGAAATGTTACAAATGTCAGAAGCTAGGCCATTATTCACGTGAGTGCCCTAGTAACACTCCCGCTAAGCCGGTGTCATTGGTTCACAGTATCGGTGTGTCTCTGAAGGCTGCAGCAACTGCCCGGGGTAGATTGTCAGCAGCTGAGGCACACGCGGTAAAGAAGCGTACGGAAGGCTCGACACCTGTCCGGGACACTTTCTGTAACCATCGGGGACACAGGTTTGTGAGCTGGGGGAGTGAACTACGGAGGGTTGACTTGCTGAGGGATACGGGGGCTTCGCAAACTTTGTTGAGGAACTTCACAGGGAAACCGATAAATGCGGCCAGAGTTGTTGTGGTGCAGGGTATAAATGCTACGAGGTCATACCCACTTGTGAGGTTGGAGTTGAGAGTGGGAGAGGTGTGCAGGGAGCTGGATGAAGGGATCGTTGAGTGTTTGCCAGTTGAGGGCGTCGACCTTCTTCTCGGCAACGACTTTGCGGTGCCCACTTCCGGGACTCCACCCTTAGTCGTTGCCGAGAGGGCGGCCGACGGGGATGGTGAGAATCGGGAATGGGTTGGGAGGTGCCAACAGGATGAGATGGCCTGTGTGGTAACCCGATCTCGCTCTGCGGCTCCTGCACAGCCTAGCACTCAACCTCGGGGACAGTGGAGGAAGGATCAGGAGAAGGTTGCTAAGGGCAGGAAAAGGGACATTGATTCTGCTGCACTTCTCGGTGATTCGGTACTTGGACCTATAATAAACACGGGAGTTGACTCTGGCCCAGATATGGTGTGTAACAAGGCAGAGTTGGGTAAGACTTCGCGTGAGGCAAGAGCTGTAGCGAGAGCCACTAAGGCAGTAGAGCCTACTAGCCGGGGTAATGTCTTATTAAAAAACCATCTTGATGCATTGAAGCCCAGGGACATTAGTGAGCAGCAGCTGCAAGACGCTAGCCTAGCTCGTTATAGCAATGGTGCCATAGAGTTGGAGGAAGATGGGGATGCGAAGCCGGGAGATTTCTTTAGGCTCAACAGGATATTGTACCGCAGATTTCTAGACCCCAAATCGAAGTGGGAGGGCGGTGCGAGGGTAGTAGACCAGGTGGTTGTTCCAAATAAGTATAGAGAGTCCTTATTGTGTCTGGCGCATGATGTGCCGGTGGCGGGTCATTTGGGGGTAACAAAAACATTGGCGGCATTGGGCAGGGTTTTCTGGTGGCCTGGGGTCAAGGCTGATGTCTGTGCATGGGTGGCTGGGTGTGCGACCTACCAGACAACGGGGAAGCCTAACCAGACAATCCCGAAGGCACCTTTGTTTCCCATACCTGTCACCGGGCCTCCGTTCAGTAAAGTTGTAGTAGATTTGGTTGGCCCTTTCCCGCCTACTAGTAGTGGCAATAAATTCCTGTTGACAATCATGGATGTGGCTACGAGATACCCGGACGCATACCCCATGAGAAACGGCTCGGCAAAGGCAGTTGTTAAAAACTTATTATTGTTCTGTTCCCGTTATGGATTTCCACGTGAGGTGCAGTCAGACCAGGGGAGCAATTTTACATCCAAATTGTTCAAGCAAACCCTTCAGTTGCACGGTATATGTTTTGTAGTGTCGTCAGCCTACCATCCCGAGAGTCAGGGAGTCTTGGAGCGGTGGCACTCGACCCTGAAGAGTATGCTACGCTGTTACTGTGCAGAACATGACACTGATTGGGATTTGGGTCTGCCGTATGTTCTGTTCGCTGCACGTGAAGTCCCAGGAGAGAGCCTGGGGTTCAGTCCAAATCAACTAGTCTTTGGCCATAATGTGAGAGGACCTTTAAGTATGGTGAAAGAGATCTGGGAGGGCGAAGAGAAGCCGGGGTCTGTACTTAAATATATCCTTGAGAGCCGGGAGAGACTTATAGGTTGCATGGCAGCGGCAGGTAATAACTTGGTTAATGCACAGGCGGTCATGAAGCACCAGTATGACGCCAAGGTGAAGCTTCGGGAGTTTTCGGTGGGTCAGGAGGTAATGTTGCTTTTACCTTTGCCTGGACACCCCCTTTCTGCCAAGTTCATTGGGCCGTATGTGGTGGCTAAGAAACTGTCCGACCTTGATTATCTCGTTGCAACACCTGACCGTAGAAAAAAACATCAGTTATGTCATGTTAACCTCATGAAAGAGTATGTGAGACGCCCCTCAGAGCCTCTCACTGTCCCTGTGCTGGCCTGCAGCGGCCAGGGTGGAGAAGGAGGTGGGGACAGTCATGCTGCTGAGGAGGATAGCTGGGACTGTGTCATTTCCGCGGAACAGTGGGCGGGGAATACTGAACAAGAGGCTAGGCAAGCTGTAAGTCACCTGCCTGAGCACCAGGGTGCTGCTGTCCTAGGCCTGTTCAGGTCATACCCCTCTGTTTTCGCCGAACACCCAGGTCTCACTACTCAGGTAACGCACGACATGGACGTCGGTGATAATGTGCCCTTCAAGTCAGTGCCCTACCGTGTGCCCCCGGTAAAGTTGCCAGCTTTACGGGAGGAGTTAAAGTACATGGTTGAGAGAGGGATGATCACTGAAGGTTATGTGAAGTGGACATCACCCGTCACGTTGCAGCCAAAACCTGACGGCAAGGTGCGGTTCTGCATAGATTTTCGTAGGCTAAATGGCTTGACCACTACCAACCCTTACCCTTTGCCTCGAGTTGACGACAGCGTGGACAAGATAGGGAATGCAAAGTACCTTACTAAAATTGATCTTGTAAAAGGCTACTGGCAAGTACCCCTGTCGGACCGAGCTAAGCAAGTTTGTGGTTTTGTGGTAGATGGCAAGACCTACCAATGTAACGTAATGCCTTATGGGCTTAAGAACGCACCTGCCACGTTTCAGAACCTGATGAACGATATTTGTGACGAAATCCCTAACTGCACGGTCTACCTTGATGACGTGATAGTGTATGATGACAATTTTGAAAATCACCTAAGGCACTTAGAGACCCTGTTTGGGAAGTTGCACGATGCTGGGCTGGTGGTGAACCTGAGGAAGTGCGAGTTTGTAAAGGCTACTGTGCAGTATCTTGGCTTTGTGGTCGGGTTAGGCCGGGTGTGCCCCCCCCTGAGCAAGATACAGGCTATCAATATGTTTCCCAGGCCCACCACTAAGCGCCAGGTCATGCGGTTCCTAGGTATGATAGGCTATTATAGGCGCTTCATCCGAGGATACTCTACTGTCTTAGCACCGTTAACTGATCTACTGTCGAAGTCAGTGAAGTTCTGTTGGGCTGCGGAGTGTCAGAGGGCTTTCGACCTAGTCAAGCACCTGCTGTGTACACATCCGATTTTGAGAGCCCCAGACTTTTCCAGGAGTTTTCAGCTGGCGACTGATGCCAGCGGTGTGGGTGCCGGGGCAGTGTTACTGCAGACTGATTCCGAGGGCTTGGAACACCCAGTGAGCTTCTTTTCTCGCAAGTTTAATTCGGCACAAAGGAATTACTCGACTATAGAGAAGGAGCTTCTTGCTATCGTTTTGTCGCTCAAACATTTCGAAGTTTATGTTCCAGCCTACGGCCCGGTAGTGACGATTTATACGGACCATCATCCCTTGAAATTCCTAAATCAGTTTCACAATCGGAATATGCGGTTGACCAGGTGGTCCCTAATGCTCCAAGAGTATAATCTCAACATTCAGCATATTGCCGGGAGTGAGAACGTGATAGCAGATTGTCTATCAAGGGTTGATGATCCAGGATAGTCGTGCACGGTGTGTGGGTTGAGCAGGAGTAAAATTAGGCTATCATAACGCCGTCCAAAAAGATTATAAAACAATAAAATAAACGAGATTTTTTTTTTTAGTTTTGTAAGTCTTTATTGTTGTAGCATGATGCATGCGATATTGTGTTTTATGTATAATTCACACTTCAGTTGTTGTGCACCTTTTGCAATTAGTGGCAGCTAAGGGTAGCAGGTCGGTTGGTTGCCTGTCAGATTTTGATAATGCTTCTAAGGTCGATTATCTAAAATCTTGGGGGGGCTGTGACGCACCCAGTGCGTGGCAACGCAACCTGATTGTACTCCTTGGTACTCCACTGTACCGCCACTGTGCGGTACCTCTGTACCGCTGTACCGTGCTGGCTGCCTATATTGAGTGTGACAACGTATAACTATGTTCTTTGTATCTCTGCAAAGGTCTCGTCATGTGCTAACCAGTGGTGGGTTTTGTTTTAAGCCATGTCGAGACCTTCCATTTAATATGTAGTATCAATAGAGAAGTTGATAGATAAGACAATGGGAGTTCAGAGAGAGAGAGTGAGTTGGGCTTCAGAGCGAGAGGGTAGCAATGCGCCACGCTGCCGGGGGGGTGGTTGCCAGACGTATGGACCGGTTGGCAGCCTTGCGCTTATAGCTAGGCGCGACAGGGTTGGTAGTCCATTGCCGCCTGCCTATGCTGCCTGGGCTGCCCATGTTGTCGTACTGCACATTGCCTGGAGGCTCGCTGTGTGTTCCATGATCAGGTTGCCTAGAACCTTTGAGATTCTAACATCCCTTGCCCTCTCTCCCAACTTCTCACGGTTGCACTCTTTCTCTCTGACGACATTACTCTCATTTCATTCTTCTCTCTATTTAAATGCATAACCTTCCCTTGAGGTCCTAAAGGAGTTTCAGCACTCACCTCTCGTATTACTCTTAGGACAAGCATATATTTACATGTATTAGATTTAAGGGGTTAATGTGAACAGCGATCTTCTTGATGAGGATAGTTGGTGAACGTTCTACATGTTCACGAGTTATATGCCCAGCTCATCATCCAATTTGTGACTAGACTAGTGCCATGTGTAAGAGCCCGACCATGCCCAGGAGTTGTCTGTAGAGGGGCGAGGACTTAGCCTTGATTTGCCTACCGAGCCAGGAGCGAGTGTAGTACCAGAGACTACAGCTCGCTCGTAGTGCCGGTATAGTAGAGTAACGTAATTTATCTGTCCTTGTGTTCTCTGCAGTCTTTTCCTGGGTTCTCGCTTTCGGTGCTGGGACTCGTTGTTCCTGTGACTTGGCCTGCTAGCTAGAACACATGGGGATGATGAGTGGGTTATATCTTTTTTTTACTATGCATTGCAGCTCTCTTTAAGTTTATGTATGTAACACTTTACAATACACATTACTCACACACAAGACAACACTATTAATACTTTCATGTATCAATTAACTGCACTGTCGTTTTGCTGCTGTGTCCGGAGTTCTATTGCGTAGGGCGCATACAGACTCAGAGGGGAGACAGAGTGAGAGAAGCGAAGTAGCCTATGCGGTAGTAGGCTACCGGCGCAGTACTGTTGCCTGCAACCTTTTAGTTATTCCAAGTATAGATTCATTCTTATAATAAGTGACTACTATTTATGTTCCTTCCATGTGTATTATTAGGTATCTACTGGATCATGAACATCTTGTATGCTACATGCTAGTGCATGTTAGTAGGGGACAGTTATTCTAGTGCACGCGCTTTCAAGTAGGCGTGTATATTTGTCATTTAGCATTTCACTGTCATACCTTTAGCCTGCTTCTATTCTACATTATTAGAGGCTTAATATTAACGTAGTTTCTTGAGTATTGCATTTCTTTAGTAATAACGTAACCTATAAATGTCTGAGGGAGTTTAGCCTCATAGCCTACCCCTGTTGTACACTTTCGCCGAGTTAAGGTACCTCGTTACCATAGACGATAACTCTGTAGGGCGTTGGTGCTTTTGTTGTCTGGAGCATATAGTATTTGGGACTGGAATCGAGCGTGTCGTTGTCACATAAGCCATTTCTGTCCTACGATCAAGAATCCCGAATATGTATTGCCGATCCAGCCGTAACAGAGGCTATGCGACGGTCGGGCGTATCTATTACATAGTCAACCTCACCAATCTGCTTAATGACCTGATACTGACCACAAAACTTAGCAGCCATGGGTCGACCCTGAACTGACAACGGTGCCAAAGCCTCGTCGCCCACCTTGAACACCCTAGATTTAGCTTGTTTGTCACAATGGTCTCTCATCTTCGTGTTCATGCTACTAACCGGGATAGCCTCTGGGTATCTAGGCTAGTATCAATTAAAGTGTGCAAGTATTTATCTCCGGAACTGGTGGGTGATAAGAGACCAACCCCGTCAACAATGACACAAGTCAATTGCGGTTCAACTGCAGGTGTAGGGATCAAAGGTGCCACGGGTATCCCTTGATGAGGTTCTCCAACTAGCTTACCAATATGACACATCAAAAAAGAAGCCACCGATGCATGCATATTAGGCCACCAAAAATAAGAATGTAGCCTATCAGTAGTCTCACATACCCCTAAATGACCCGCCAGTGGTGCCACCTGCGTTAGCCTAACCAGCTCCTCCCTGAACTGGGCAGGCACCACTAACTGCTCCTCCCCCAAACCTGAGTTCGTACCCAGCGTCCACTGCCAATACAACAATTAATGCCCCTTTTATAATAAATTTCTCTGCTTGACCGTTCTTCCCACCAGTCGTACCAACCTTCTCAAACAGGATGCCCAGACTCAGGTCCTCTTGTTGCAACTTGCTCAGTTTGTTTCTAGGTAGCTCCATCAAGGCAGTTACCTCTGACCCCTCAAAAATATCAGAAGGATGAGTCGGTGTCACTATGTCAGACTCCTCATCCGGCACTAGGTCACCTCTACTAGTCTCGGTAGCCTCACTGGGGTCAGCCAAGCCCACAGCTGTCTCCGGACCAGTGTCATCTAGTAGTGCATCATGGGATGGCCCGCACTCATGGCTGTCGGCCCCCGCATCCACTAAATCATCCACCTGGTGTGCCAAATGTGCCACTG
Source organism: Lithodes maja (assembly GCA_037953745.1). Taxonomy (NCBI): domain Eukaryota; kingdom Metazoa; phylum Arthropoda; class Malacostraca; order Decapoda; family Lithodidae; genus Lithodes; species Lithodes maja. The sequence continues at coordinate 125,348 of JBAKBP010004321.1, forward strand.
ATTGGGTCACTGCACCAACAGGGTAGATAGAGTCTATGTTATCTTCTTGCAAACAACCACCACCAGGGGGCACAAAAGCAGCCTCAGCGACGACTATAGGAGGCGGGAAAACTACATCCCCTGCCAAGTCAGTCCCAACTCCCGAGCAAAAAGTCCACCCCCTCAACTGGCAGAGTGTCCACCATAGCCACCTTACACTCAGCAGTCAAAAGTGGGCACTCTAGGGTCACCGGGACTAAATCACAGAATTGTTCACTGTTGATCCCCCTGCACATAACAAACTCTCCCGTGCTAATAGATCCCCCTGTCAGGTTGTGCACCAGTATCCCTAAGCACCTTAACATGGTAAGTCTGCTCCCCAACCCGTACAAATCCATCATGTATGAATGGCCGACACCAATCAGGAGAAGTCTGGTTATGCTCAGGTGGTGATACCATCTGGGGCGGCAAAGTGCTTACTATCCTGCTTCGCGCTGGCCAACACTGACCTCCAGACTCACCAGTACCTGGCTTGCCTTTCACAGGCACCTCCCCTAGTGTTGCCACCAACTGGACAGCCTTGGGTTCCTGGATAGCCTTCCATTTAGCACACTGAGGTTTAATAAGACCCACTTGCTTGCAAAAATAACATCTCACTTCCGTAGAAGCTCGCTGGTTGATGTTGTTGTTGTTGTTCCCCAAGCTGCCTGGCCGAACAGCCCCAAGGCCCCGAGTAAGGCCAAGGCCATAAACGAGCGCCCCCACAGAACCCTCCCTGCCGACCACAATAATGCCTGGGTGACCGAAGCCACTCCATGGCGGGGAGCTGAGAGGGTGCGTAAACGCCCGGGAAACCAAAGCCCCACCCAGGGCCCTGTGCCCTTCAGCAATTATGAAGAGAAAGTTGAGGGGCAAAGGAATAATGTGACGCTTTAGCTTCCAATCTTGGTAGATTGGGAGGTCAATCCACGGAAGAGACGCCGTCACTTGAGATCTAGAAAATATATAAGTAAAAAGAACAGTCAGAGTAAGCTATGGGTATGGCAGAGATCGCTCAGGTCTCACTCTGATAGACCAGCCCATCGCTGGTTGTCAGCCTTGGTATAATGTTGTGTCTTATTTGTGTTAACTTTGTGTGATGATGGGCGAGCTGATACTGTGGCTGCTTGGTGCACAGGTCGGTCTTTCCTGTCACCAATGCTCCCCGTGCAAGTGCCACGCTGGGCTAGTGCAATGTCATCAGCCCAAACTGCTGCTTCCCTTATTGATTTAAACCGTTTTTCTTTTAATTTTGCCCCAATGTCCTTTTCAACTATGCTGGTAAACTGCTCCATCAGCCAAACCTCACACGCCGCCTCAAAAGTATTAGCTGTTTCTGAGTGCAACCACTTAGCTACAGTATCGCGCAGGTACCTGGCACATTCCACGTGCGAGTCCCCCTGAAGGCCAACCTGTAAGCCTCAGGACGCAGCTCGTAGGCTTTTAACACAACCTCTTTAAGTACATCATACTCTAGCTCCTGCACTTCTAGGCGATCATATACATCAAGACCCTTGCCTTTTAAAACATTAGACACCAATACTGCCCAGCATTGCCTCAGCCACTGATACTCGTGGGCCTTCTTCTCAAAACGCGAGAACCACTCCGTGACCTTGAGCTCATCGAAGGCCGGTACAAGTTTCAGCCGTCGAGACAACAGCACCTCTTCTGCCTCCTCCTTAGATGCATGACCAGCATTATTCCCCTGTCGTCTTTGCCCACTAGTTTCCAACTTCGTCTTCTCTAAATCTGTCTGTCTGTCTCTCTCTCTCTGTCTCTCCTCCATCTCCATATTCTTCAACTCAAGCTCTCTATCTTTCTGCCTCTCTTTTCTCTATGCCTGTATTCTCTTCTCCTCTATCTCCAATCTCTTAAGCTGAAGCTCGACCTCTGGACTCCTTCTCGACCCTATCGGGGTTATAGGAGGAAACTGGGCGAAAGGGGGAACATTGTGCTGAGCACCCGTGCACCATCTGAGTGGTAGTGAAATGCTGGGGTGTGGCCCATGACACATGGGGGGAAGAAGGAGGATACTAGGGGTTGCTAGCATAACTTGAAACAGATGTACTGGCCATAGAGGCATAAACATAGCCCTGTGAAAATAAAGGGGCCGTACAGATAGGGTTAAATGCTGATGGTGGAGGCATGGTGGCAGGTGCTGTGGTAATAGTAGGAGACTGCCTACATACAGTATCACCTTACTCTGGAGTTGTTGCTCCACTCCGGTCCCCAGTAGAATGATAGCTAGCCTGACTGATAGGACACTGTGGCACATGCTGGATGGTGCCATCATCCACAACACGAGTACTAGCTTCCTGAAGACCATTAGTCTGTGCAACTAACTTACACACCTCCTGAACTAACTCTCCTTTAGCCATACCACTGCATCTCCAAGCATACACCTCCAACACACTTCTTAATTCATTATTGCTCCTGCTATATATGCTTCCTGACTAGGTTGGGTTGTAATAAACTGCCAAACATCCTCCTTCCCCACAATATGAACAGGCAGGTAATCAACATGCGACATCTTAACAATAGTTGTGAACACGGGTTAATAAAATAAGAGTACTATGTCCGTAGACTTTCAACTGTAAGAAAAAATACTGAACAATCTAAATATAATTACTTCATACCACAAGAACTCTATACTATCACACTAGCCTGGCCTGAGGTCGCCACTGTTACAAGGGGAGCCGGGGGAAAACAGATGCTTAAATAGCCTAGCCCACAGCACTGGCAAAAATAAACCGCCGTAGCAAAAAGACAACAATGCTGTGGACTTGCACCCAACCCTGCCCACCGTACTGTACTACCCTGCAACAGATATGCTCTTAATATCTGACTCAAACACCAAGACACGCAGGTTCTCTAGGAAAAATGGTTATCTTCCTCTTTGCTCTAATAAAGCAGTAACAAGGAGACACAAAAATATCTATTGTCCCCGAGTCTAGTCAATGGTGCGTGTAGTATGCAAGAGAACTTCTAAGGTTATTCGAAAGTGCACATAAATGAGAAACATAACACTGCCAGACTCCCAGACACTTCATAGTATGCCCAATCGCTTAGGAATTAGGAATAATAAGAAGCAGAAACATGGGGAAAGTCTGAGCACTATCCTAACACATGAAACACATTAGTTGGTATTCCAGTACATTGGGGCAAGCTGCCCTTGAGCATACCACCAAACCACTGTGAATACCAACTTCAATAATAAAGAATAAATACATGTAATAAGTAAAATACCTCATAAACGAACAATGGAAGAAGATTCCCCGGAAGAAGAGAAGCACAAGCACCAGGAGAGAACACAAAATAACCAGAAGAAAGCGAGAATCATAATAACAAATAGACGAGGCGAGGGAGTATCCCGGGTCACACCAGACAAGGCGCGAGAGGTCGCACCGGACAGAGATCGCCCCATCACACCAGGCTGGAAGGTTCCTCCCACTGCCACCACAAGGAGGAAAATGCGGTTCACCATACATTTCTAAACTACCTGTCACTCTTCTCCTGTTCACCTATGTACCTTTTCTTGTCCTATGTATTATGAATGTACCTGTCAAGACAACACCTGTGTCTTGGTGATGGGCTGGTCTATCGGCGTGAGAACTGAGCGATCTCTACCATACCCATAGCTTACTCTGACTGTTCCTTTTACTTATATATTTCCTAGATCTAGTGGCTGCGTCTCTTCCGTGGATTGACCTCCCAATCTACCAAGATTGGAAGCCAAAGCGTTACATTTTTCCTTTGCCCCTCAACTTTCTCTTCATAATTGCTGAGGGGCACAGGGCCCTGGGTGGGGCTTTGGTTTCCCGGGCATTTCCGCACCCTCTTCAGCTCCCTGCCATGGAGTGGCTTCGGTCATCCAGGCTTTATTGTGGTAGTCGGGGAGGTTTCTGTGGGGGCGCTCGGTTATGGCCTTGGCCTTGCTTGGGGCCTTGGGGCTGTTCGGCCAGGCAGCTTGGGGAACAGCAACAACAACAAAACACCTGTGTCTTATTATATATACCGGTACATGTAAATAAAAATAAAAACTTATCTTCGCCACAGAAGAAATCAATTATCCATGTATCCCTGTGTTTTCCCTTTTCTCCCCTCATTTACAGTATACCTAGGGGAGAATAGAGAAGTAGATATTAGTAAAACCTTGTCTTCAACAACGAAGAAATCAATTTCCAGATGAAACAATTATAATAATGTTTGAAATCCTATTTTATGCAATAAGATGTAAATGTATAGCTCAATGGACCTTGGGACACTGTTTCCTACACATATACTGTATACACATGCCTTTTTTTGACACTCTTCAACTAGTCCTGCTAGTTATACAACTCACACATACTTCCTTCTAAATCAGAAATATCCTGTACCAAATTGTCTCCATGGACAAACAACGCTGGAGGTCTCCCGCGCCCGCGCCCCGAGAGAGGGCTGCCAACACGAATTAGGAAGATTGTATACGTACACACCCCTTTAGCCAAAAAATTGCCAAGGGAGATTTATAAATTATTATCCACATAATTACTACTAACAAAGATCCGTAGTAAGATTCCCAAGCCACCACGTCGGGAAGGAGTAAGAAGGATAAACGCTGTCCCATGCGTATTGTAGCCCTCACCTGTCAGGTGCGCACGACACCCCTTCGGTACACACGACAGCCAAAGTCCTCCCCGAGAGTACAGATTTCAGATTTCATTAACTTTACCCACTATTATTGTTTTCCAGAGTTCTATTGAGTTTATATAGACAAGCTATGAGATTGTAATTAACCCTTGATAAAATACCCTGTTCTGGGAGCTATAATTGAACCTAATCATCACACCATCAGTGAGTAAAGTCATTGTATTGAGGGAGACCTTGACCAACAGAATAAAAAGGGTTCAAGGACCTCATTAAGAATACCTCCTCATGCCCTTACCATCCTAGAGGTACCGGAAGAGTACACTCAGTAATCCCCAATACCAGTTCAGGATTTCTGGGGAAAGTCAAGCAATTTTAAGGCTTCAAAAGTACTGGCATCCCACCTTCTGAAGTCTTAGGATTACCCTCCATTCAGTTGGAAGAACGAAAAGTTCACGATACTGTCTGTGCGTCAAACAAACCCTGTTCTTAGGGATCTTTGTTAGACGTGTCCCCGGCTAACATAGAGACCCTTGATAGGCGGTACCCAGAGCAGACAAGTAGTAAAGTGTACGGACTCCGGAAACTTTCCTAAAAGCTGTAAGTTACCGAAACCGTGGCTTGTCCTGGGAACTCTGTCCTCGCTTGGTGTTCCAGCGAGAAACATAGTTACTGAAATAAACGCTGTGGCCTGTCCCAGGAACTCTGTCCTCACTTGGTGTTCCACTGAGAAACACAGTTTCTAAGATAGGAAAACCGTGGCCTGTCCGGGAACTCTGTCCTCACTTGGTGTTCCAGCGAGAAACATAGTTACTGAGATAGACGCCGTGGCCTGTCCCGGGAACTCTGTCCTCACTTGGTATTCCAGTGAGAAACATAGTTTCTAAGATAGGAAAACCGTGGCCTGTCCCAGGAACTCTGTCCTCGCTTGGTGTTCCAGCGAGAAACATAGTTACTGAGATAGACGCCGTGGCCCGTCCCGGGAACTCTGTCCTCACTTTGTGTCCCAGTGAGAAACATAGTTTCTAAGATAGGAAAACCGCGGCCTGTCCCGGGAACTCTGTCCTCACTTGGTGTCCCAGTGAGAATCATTGTGACTGAGATAGGAAGCTGGGCTTGACGAGACACCCTCAGGGGCACTCTGCATAGACAAGTCCTTGGTACACTGAGTCTGTGGCATCCCACTAGACTGTGTAACTAAAAGGTTTTAACACCGCCCCGGGTCCTCCGAACCTCTCATAAAGATCAAGACAGTCAGTGAGGATACTTTGACCAAACTTACTGCGTTAGTCCGATATCGTCCAACAAAAAGGCGATATTTAAGATCCTAGCCCGAGAGTACCTTAACAGGACTTCATCAACGGTTGATATACTGATCAGGATAGTCAAGTAGTTTCTCCCACCTCTGAAATACTCGCGTTAGTCCGGTATGGTGCCCAACTGTAATTGCTCGACGATTACTATATGTTACGGAGCCATACTTAAGATCTCAAGCCCAATCAACCCATCTGTAACTACTTCACACACCCAGCCCACCTAGACGGCATGGGGAAGCAGAAGAAGAGAGCCAACCACCTCCTGAAAATCACCAGAAAAATAGTCCAGAGAAGTTACCACGCCGAGATACCACGAGAAGGAGAAAGAAGTGACTAAGACCGTAATCTGCCAAGTGAGCGAGAAATAAATAGAGTCCCTCGAAAGTACCATAAAAGTGAATAAATTCCTCCGAGTGTTCATAAACGGAGCTATGAGAAAATAATCACTTTCCCAGACCGTGTATTCGATAGTTGAACCATTACACTATTAACTCTCACGTTCTTGACGCAATTTTGAGCCTATTAGGGATACTTTAAAGCCTTTGTTACCATCAGGGGTATTTAGAAACCTTTAGTTTAGTTACTTCAACCTCTGCAGTTGTCTTTGAGTTAGCTGTGGGCAGAAAACTAATTTTGGAGAGGTAGTTATAAGAGTGAGAGAACTCTATTTAGTATGGCAACCTCTGCGTCATATGGTCGTGAGAGGGTTAAGGAGAACTCAAATCCGAATTAGTGCCTTTAGTCAGATTCGGGAGAACCAGCGACTCTGCCAAAAATCCAAGCATTCCCCAGAAATAAACAGAGTCCCTCCAAAAGTGCCCTAAAATTTCATAAGTCGTCCAAAGCATTAATAATCGAACTGCAGAGTCACAGACTATGTGTATCTACAGTGCGAGTGATACCGAAGACTTTTACACCATCAAATAGTGATTCGATTCTGACTTAACTTAATTTTAACCAGTTTTGAGAGGTTAGTGACTCTGCCAAAATCTTAAACAGTTTTAAGAAAATATTTCAGAGTCCATCATCGACTCTATCGTTTTCTATGAAAAACCATACGTACCGTACCTACTTAAGGCAGTTGACCTTGACCTTAGCCCCCTTACGGCCATACTCGGGGAGAAACTGAAAGTACCTACGAACACTCTTTAGAATAAACCCTCTCGAAATATGCTCACAGTGTGTAAACTTCTCTACTATAGTGAAATTGAGCATGACACCTGTCACCCATCTAGATCTGCGACTGTGCTCGCTGACCATACGTTTAAGTGCTATTCACTGGTATTGATCCATTACATGTTTTCAGATATTTCTTGCATATAGTAAATGAGAAATAAAGCTGTATTCTTTAAACCATATTTTGCGATATATTTATCCTCTGTTGTCTTTTATTTTATATGTATTTATATGAACTTGGAAGTCCCAGTGAAGTAGAGCTCACCCATATCAGTTGTTAATCCTGCATAAAATCAGAGCATAACATTGGTGGCTAGCGGTGGTTCTCTATTCGGATGGAAGAATTCAATATATTAAAGATATTTTGAAAGAAACAAGAGATAAAAATACTAATACAAATATTGCAGCTCCACGCTCCCACATCCCCATCCCCAAATACGATGGGAAGACCTATGAAATCGAAGTGTATATGGACATAGTGAAATCAGTGTTAGACTTAGCATATACCATGGACCGCGAGAAAATAGCCGTCCTTCGTACGCACTTGGGAAAAGACGTTTTCCTAGTAGCACCGCAGGTAAACCCTGCACTCACCTGGGATGAATTCAAACCCACGTTGATCGAGGCAATTAAGACTTCTTTGGGTGTGTTAGTGGCCGACAACAAAATCAAAGACATCAAATATGAAGGAGACCTTGATGCCACAATCACGAACATCAACCAACAAGTTAGGGCCACATTCCCTACGTTGAACCGAAACATGCAAGAACAGCACATCCTAGTGCATTTAGTGCAAGCACTGCCCTCTGCAGTTCAAGAATATTTTGCCATGCACGATCCCGTCGGTTTCCAACGGGATATTGTGACAATCCGGAAAATACTCGCATCACAACCTAAGAAGCCTATGATAGCCGCTATCAAGAGGTTCACCACCCACCCGCAATTGCCCAACAGAGCTGGTGAAACCGCCCAACATAACCGACAAACTGCTACAACCCCAAACATGGGCGGGTGCCCAACCCCAAAAGGAGTTGAAATATGGGAGCTATCCCCCCCGCCAAAGGCGGCTTTCTAGGGCCTTGCCTAGCTGATGCTGAGAAAACTGGGTTCTAGTTATGTGGTGATGGGCTGGTCTATCAGAGTGAGAGCTGAGCGATCTCTGCCATACCCATAGCTTACTCTGACTGTTCCTTTTACTTATATATCTTCTAGATCTCCAGTGACGGCGTCTTTTCCGTGGATTGACCTCCCTACTGCCAACCTAGAAGTTGGCAGATTGGGAACCAAGGCGTCACATTTTTCCCTTGCCCCTCAACTTTCCCTTCATAATTGCTGAGGGGCACAGGGCCTTGGGGAAGGCTTTGGTTTCCCGGACATTTACGCACCCTCCTCAGCTCCCTGCCTTGAAGTGGCTTTGGTCACCCTGGATTTGTTAATGGTAGGCAGGGAGAGTTTTGTGGGGGCGCTCGTTTATGGCCTTGGCCTTGCTCAAGACCTTGGGACTGTTCGGCCAGACAGCCTGGGGAACAACAACAACAACAACCCCAAACATCCACCATTGTCCCGGGTATTACCAACCTAGCAGGCCATCTTTTAAACCACACCAACTCAAGAGAGTCTACCCACGCAACCAACACCAACGCCCAGGTAAACCACGCCCATTAGTTATTATAAATCCTTATGACTTCTCTGCCTGCAATTCCCGGTGCCCTCTCCATTTTATCCGTGATTCAGCCAAATCAAATAGAGCCATCCAACCTCGAATCTCAGCCAATGAGGAATAACTTACCGAGGAGGAAATAAACGAAGCCACGGAAGTAGAGGACGTCCCTCAGACATACCCTGAAGAAGATCACCTCGACCTAGTAGAGAACGAGGAAGAGACAGAATCCCCGGACTTTTAAGTTCTCTCCCGCCCACCATGGTTTCGGCGGGGGAGTCTAAGAGTGAGCGCCCACCTCCCATATATCACCTAGCCAAAATAAAAGGCATTCCGGTACGCCTTCTGATCGATACTGGCGCTGCTCGATCATGTTTGTTCAATTCATATTATGTAAAGCACAAACAAATATTTGGCGACCTTCAACCTACCACCACTAGTCTGATTAGTGCAGGTGATACCCCTCTTCACATCAGAGGAGAAACCCTCCCCATACATGTAACCATCCCCTTTGCACATGCTAACTGTTACCATTCTTTTGTGGTTTTTCATTCGGAGTGCAGACACTACGACGGTTATTTGGGATTGGACCTCCTACAGAAACTCCAAGCCCAAGTGGACCGTGGGCAACGACTGATTCATTTACAACAAAAAAACACCTTCAAAGGAACAAATCCCCCCCGCCCCCAATGTTAAAATGTGTTTTAACTCCACAGAACCGAGTAACCAACAAAAGAAAGAGATAAATCGCCAAGCACACAAACGTTCCTGGCCTGTATTCACTACCCCAACTTGCCACCACCACAGTCACGTAACACCCTCCCAAATTAAAGAAAGAAATCTCAACGAAACTACTAAAACTACCCCTTCTACAGTCAGCCACTGTCCACGCTCCAATGCCACTGTTCTTCACGAGCAGAACGAAGAACAACAAAATAAACCTAACCGTGTGCATACTAGAGGATCAAGTTGCCATAATGCTACTGAAGCTCTGTCTTTTCATATTGCTGACCCAGATATACATTCACCTATCGTGAATATTGCTACTGAAGCCCCCGATGACTGTTATGACTCTTTTTCTAAATTTTCCATTGCTACTGAAGCCAATGCTAACAACAAAGAGGAGACAGAACAAGATTTTTTTTCCCCCCGATGACAACCACAGTCCCCTACTGAAATAAACCCCCCTCCCCCCCCCCCCCCCCTTGAATCCTTCACCTGAAACTCCCCAACCTCACCATCCCAGTAAAGTCTCTTGCAAGACAAAACAAATTCAGTCTTTGCCTCCACCTACTATAATCAGTCCCGCTATCTATCTATCTATCTATCTATATGCTCAGGCCCAATCCCCATTTTGGGGGTAGCCGACTCAAGACAGAGCAAGAACAGGGAAAACACAAAAACAACATAACAAAAAATAAACACAGATGAAAAACACAAACTCACACACATCCAGGTCACCCAGGAGAAGACCCAGAGACCAGGGTTACCAAGGTCGCTCCAGCACTCCCCCGGCCCCTGACTACCCGGAGAGGTTCCGATCTTGGCAGGCAGACATTCAGCGGAGCCAAAGCCACAAGCCCTCCCACCACACTTCCAGGCACACCCTTCATATTAATCGTCTCCCCGGGCCAGGCGCCTGATGGACTATTATCTAGTCCAACTTGCGCCCGACCCCTTACTCCAAATGACCACGTGTTCACTCAACTATTCACAAGCATTCTCCATTCACTCCTGTCCACCACCACTTCCCCTGCCTGATCTATAGTCATTCCTCTATCATCCAAAGCCTTTCTTACACAGTCTCTCCATCTCAATGGGGGTCTTCCTGCCCTTCTATCTCCCCTTGTACCTGACTCACATATTCTCTTTGTAAGCCTTTCATCTCCCATTCGTTCAACATGACCATACCAGCTCAGCACCCTTCTGTCCACTCTGGCTGACAAATGTTCCTGCTGCCCCACTCTCCTACGTATCTCTTCATTCCTCAATCTGTCTCTACGAGTAACTCCACACATACTCCTCAAGCAGCTCATCTCCATCACATCCAGCCCTCTTTTCTCCTTTTTCTTCCCGCTATCACCCAAGAAAAAACTGAGATTCCCCCTCAACATCAAAAGCGGGTTCGAATCCGACCCATGCCACAGCCCGTCATGATATTAACCCCCACCGGTATTTCCGATGGGCCAGATCGGTGAAGGATCCAGCCTGCCATCCTATCCTCTCGAAATAATTCCATCCTCATTGCCAATATATCTGACGAAAATTTAACGTTACCTCGAGGCCTCATCATAGGCGACCTCGAAACGTTCGATGACATCGCCCCGATTCCAGAAAAAAAAAATCACTCCCCCATATTACCCAAAATTCCTGAAAATCTGACTAACCTCCAACATCAGCAAATGAGACAGCTCCTGCTAGAATTCCACGATGTATTCGCCCAAACCTCGACCGAGATTGGCAAGACCACCCTAGGAGAACACTCCATTTACACCACAGAACCCCCTCTTCGTCAGCCCTCCCGCCGGAAAAATCCTGTCCAAAGAAAGGAAGAAGAACAACAAGTCCAAGAAATGCTAGATGCCGGTATCGCCACTCCCTCCGTCAGTCCGTGGTCATCCCCAGTCGTTCTAGTAAAAAAGAAAGACTGCTCCACAAGGTTTTGCGTGAATTATCGACGACTCAATGATGCAACAATCAAGGATGCAACAACATTGCCTAGGATCGACGATTCCCTCGACTCTCTACACGGCTCAAAATGGTTTACCACACTAGACTTACAAGCCGGATATTGGCAAGTCCCTATCATGGCCGAACACCAACAAAAGACAGCATTTTCAATCAGTGGAGGGCATTTTTACGAATTTAATGTGCTACCCATCGGATTATGCAATGGTCCCGCCACGTTCTCCCGGTTCTCTGGGAGACCTGTCTGGCTTACCTCGACGATGTCGTCGTCTACTCTAAAACCTGGTCAGAGCACATAAAGAGACTCCGTCAGGTATTGCAACGCATCAGAGACGCCGGACTTAAACTAAAACCTTCTAAGTGCTAGATTGCTAAGAACACGGTAGGATTCTTAGGACATGTCATTTCTGCACAAGGCATCTCTCCTGACCCTAAGAAACTCAGCTATCGCTAACCAACAGCCACCTACCACAGTGAAAGGTATGAAATCATTTCTCGGATTAGCCACCTACTACCGGAGATTTGTTCCAAAATTCGCCGTAATTGCTCGTCCCCTCCATCAACTAACCCATAAGGACACCGAATTCAAATGGACAACCGAACGAAATTTGGCTTTCAAAACACTAACAAATAAATTAGTAAAAGCCCCTACAGTAGCTTTCCAGACTACCAACAACCTTTCCGATTGTAAATAGACGTTTCTTTGTACGCCATTGGCACAGTGCTAGCCCAGGTACAAGACGGCAGAGAGCACATCATCGCGTACGCCAATTCGACCTTGAATACTGCGCAACAAAATTACGCAGCCACCAAGCACGAATGTTTGGGTGCCATCTGGGCCCTTAATCACTTCAGATCTTTTGTGTTAGGGGCTAAACTAGACGTAATCACAGATCACCAATCCTTACAGTGGCTTAGGTGATGCGAAACTAACTCTTCACTATTGGTATGCTGGAGAGAAACCCTAGAGGAGTATGATTTCGAAATCCATTATCGGCCCGGTAAACTTCATACAAACGCGGACGCTTTGTCCCATTTACCTGTCCAGAAACAACCGCC